>JASANF010011105.1:0-18455 GCA_030248245.1 Trissonchulus sp. WLG1_4
AACATCTTAAATTTTGTTTTTTAAATAAATTCTGTCATTAATTTTCAGTACATCACAGAAGAGGACTTGCGCATCCGTTTCTCTCTGCTGTGCCACCGCCGGGAACTGTCGCCCGCAGACCGGTGGATCATATCCCAGGTCAAGAAGGATTGGGAACATTTGAAAATGGTATATTAACTAAATTACCAATAATTGAGAAGCAGAAAGACACATTGTAACAAGAGTTTCAAGACAAAAAGATTACTAATAGCGGCTTTATAATAATAACCGTATTACTTCACATAAAGCCCCAGCCGTGTATAAGCCCCAGAAACGATGCTCATGAGATAATGAAACCCAAGCCTTGAGTAAAGTGCCTGGGCTTTTACTTGAGGTAATACTGTATCACAGGCTATTGTAAATGTATTTATTCGGGGTCGCTTTAGGGGTCAAATACTGAATTCATACTTATACCTACGTATTATATGCATCCGAAAGTGCGTTCAACTACAGATAGTCCTTTATTTGAGTTGAAAATTTTTATTCATTTATTTCTTTCTTTCTTTCTACTTCATTTCATTTTTCTTAAAAATATTCATTTCTTTCTTTCTTTCGTTATTTATCCCTTAATTTTGACTTTTGCTAGTGACTAATTTGTGACAGCTATTTTGATGGATGCCATAGTTCGGCACCTCAGAACTTAATGCAAACATATGCGAACCTATGTACTTAGACTGCAGCCTGCATATTGCAGACATCAAAATACCTAATGTCATCGCTGGAGCGCCAGCTGACAAGTAAATGACATATTTTATTACTAAGCATGTTCTCAACTTCATTTCTTCCTGTCGTTCTTTCTTTCTTTAAATTGTATATTTTCATTTATTTATTTATTTCTTTTCTTGAAAAAGTAATTTTTTCTTCAACTGAAATAAAGGATCAGCTGTAGTAAAATCAGTAAAATTAAACAAAACCTGTGTTGACAATTGGCTTACTGACCTACCAAACAGTTGTAAGTAGGTAATTATGTAGAGAGAGGAAGGGGGACTCTTACCGAAAGAAAGACAGCATCATCATCAGAATGACCCAGGGGGGATTCGTACCACTCATCTCTGGATTTGCAGACCATCACTCTACCGTTGAGCTACTGGGCCGATGATGAGCTGTCGTAAATCCCTTCAAGTACTCTAGGGGGCCTATCGTACTTCACAATAAATTACCACTTAGCCCTTACATCTTAAATCTTAAGTGCCATTTCCGTTTGTAGACAAAAGACTCATCTGACAAGAAAACCAGCGCCCACAGATCCCAGCCTGGCGCCACCGTGACGGCCATGAAGGGAACCCAGACAATCGGAGCCCTCGGCGCCTCGGCTAAAGTCAGTCTGACCTTTGAACTTGGAATTAGCTAAGTAGTTTGAAGATAAAGAAAATTATGTTCTGATACTGGTACTACAACTTGTTACGCTAATGCTAACCACTTAAAATAGGTAATTGCCGATACATACATAATCCCATACCTATACCTGTACCTACATACGTGTAACCAAGAGTACATGTGTAACCAAAGCTCAAAATTTGGGGGGCCTCTCTAGACAAATTTTGGATACCCTGGCGCCAGGTCAAGCAATAATATGTACCTTTCTTTTGTAATATTTTCGAAAAAAATACCTTTTACCCACAGTTTGCAGATTTTCGGTACCCACCTCCCATGGCTATTTTGAAAGGGTGTGCCCCACAATCATTACGTGTATGTTTCCGGTCTGTCATCTGTATGGTCGATTCATACTTACAGCCGTATGTCCGATCAGCCGGCCCAATAACACGCTAATAATAATAATAATCACGCTACCTACCTGACACCAGTCATGTGATTATTTAGTAATTCTGTCGGCTAAACGACCATACAGCTGTAAGTATGAATCTTCCTTCTTCAGGACTCGTCCAAGGAAATCGCCAGTCTTCGGTCCAGTCTGGAGCAAGCGCGGCAGGAATCGGCCAAACTGTCGTACATGCTGCGAGCCAGTGAAGAGACTGAGTCGCGACAGAAGCAGCACATCGCTAGTCTACAACAGCAGGTCAACGCGCTACAGGAGAGCCGAGAGGCCGAACTGTCCATTCTGCAGAAGACCATCAATAAATATGCACAGGTCAGCCTGCTAGACCGGCTGTGAATTGTGAAACAAGCGTTTAGGAAAGAAGAAAAACAAAAAAAAAAACCCCAAACCAAAACACACAAAAAAAAAACCAAACAAAAAAAAAAAAAAAAAAAAAAAAAAAAACACAAAAAAAAAAACAAAAAAAAAAAAAAAAAAAAAAAAAAAAAAAAAAAAAAAAACTGCTGAGTGAGAAGTGGTTACATTGTGAGGCTTGAGTGTCAATAGTCCAGAAGAAATATTAAACTATCAGGAAGCTAGATTTAACAGCTATGTCTGTTCAGCGGGCGAAATTGAAAAAATTCAGCAGCTACTATTGTGGTATAAAAAATTCAGATAGTGACGTAAAGCAAGCAATATTGTTTTTAATTACGCCTCGAACGATTTACAGAGTAATCCCATAAAAGTTCCGGATGCCTGATTCCACCGATAAAGTAACAGCTAATCCAGAAATTGGTCATCAGTGTGAGAGTCAATAGACCTTTGAGTAGCAAGGGTATGTAATATGTACATAGGACCTTTACAGCAATCGACTGAAAGTACAAGTGTTGAAAGAATGTCCAAATTTTGAATAAAATGGAGGCGCCAGGAATCGAAACCGGGCTGCTTGCGTCGACGACAAGAATCACAGCACCCAAGTCTCGCAGGCGCTATTTCTCATTTACAACACAATACACAAGCGCGGCCCACTGTTGCCTGCTACCTAGAAAACTGGTTTGTAACATTTTTACAATTTCAGGAGGTAGAGGAGTATCGTCGCCAGTACGGCAGTTTGCCCGGCAGCGGAACCAGCAGTCCATTCAGCAAAAAGTCCGGCAAACCTGCTCACGTGACATTTCTACAGTAATCCCTGCTCCACTCTCATTGGCTGGTTGTGACTTGTGACTATTCCGTGCGGGTCCAACTCTCTTGCTCCGTCTAATTTACTGGATTACAAACTTTGTAATATTTCCATGCAATGTTAATTTTGAAATTTTGTTGTGGGATTAGTTTACTTAGTTGGCTGTATCGATAACATAGTCTGGGGGTAAAAAAAGTAAGATCAAATTTAATAAGAGTAGGTAAGATCAAATTTTAATAATAAAAATGTACCATCATATACACTTTCAAACTTGAATTTACACCGACTAGTTAATTTTGTGCTCTTCAACAATATTTTTCATAATTTAAGGAAACCAGGCAAAATCTACCAATTTTAATAATTTTCACTAACCAAGTTATTGTAAATAAATTAAATGGTTATAGGTTAAAAGGTATTCTTCCATGCTATTTCATTAATTGGTGAATGTTTAACCCTGGTTCATACTTGTCCATAAGCTAGGACATAAAAAAAAAGTTTTATATATAGTCATTTTTTGTCAAAAACATTTACAAGCCAAACGAAATTCGATTGTAAGTGAAGATATTTGCAGCAGTTGATTAAAGTTCTTTTTTACAGGCAAATAAACATTTGTGCGGACAAGTATAAGCTAGGGATTGTGCTTAATTATGCTGCACTACTAAGGTGCTGTAAGGTATTCCATAAAATGTTCAAAGGAAATGTTTGTAACACTTGTTATAATATATTTCATATTTTACAATTATTAAAACTAGGTCTATTCTAAGACTTATAAAAACTCAAATTTTGTTTTGAGCAACCTATATCAATATAAGCAAGACCTGAAATAATTCTTAAATTAATTAAATTATTTAGTATTTAACAGCGTATATTTTTAATGATCGTATTTGAAATTTGAAAAATAGTGTTCTTAAAAATGTAAATTAATGAAACGTTATTTTATTCTGACATGTTTTCGTAGTGTTTCCACGGAACCGTTTATAGTAAATAATGTTGTGCGTAAACAGTTCATGAAAAGCTTGAAAACACCATTCATTTTCATATGCAATTTGTTAAATTTTCTTACTTATAAGTTCAATATAATATGCCTTACCATGTCAATCTGTACTCTCAGTAAAATAGTTACAAATGTAATTGTTCAGTTTCTAGCTTCAGCTTTTGCGCTCTGTAAAAAACTATTTGAATATGCCTGCAGAGGTTGCCTTGGATCCTAAAAAAACATTAGCTGTGCCGATAATTCATACTTACAGTCGTATATCCGTTCAGTCCGCTATATTTTGAGAACATCAAGGGTGTACCCAGGAGGCGGGGGAATGTGGGGAATTCGCCCCACGCCCCGAAATTTTTTCCAGTGATTTTTTACACAAGGGTCTCTTTGGTTTTTTTGGTCTGGCCGGAACAATTTTCTGATACGTCTCTAATTGACCAAATTTGGCTTAAAAATCAAAAATCTCATCTTAATCCATTACAAAAAATCAAAAAGTCGAATTTAAAAAATAATTTTTTTCTGGGTACGATACTTGATAACATAGCTTCATAATAGTAAACGCAATTATTTTTGTAGTTTTAGTGGCTAAACAGACGTACGGCTGTAAGTATAAATCCTTGAGCTTAAAACGCTTTTCCACACAAACATATTTAGAAAGAGTCAACAGTTTATTACATGTTTATACTTTATACACGTTATTGGTAAAAAAGTAAGTAAGACACATACGTGGTAGGAAAAAAAACAGTCACATGTCACAATATTTGCAGTCGGATGACCGAAACAACTGGAAACCGGAAAATTCATAAAAAATCCAATTCTCAAAAAAATTTAATTCCAAAACTTGAAACTATAAAATTTCACAATAAAGCTATCAATCCATTTTTCCTGTAAAAATAATCACAATTTCAGACAACCATATTAGAAAACAAAGCACCAAAATAACACTTGCAACAGTAAAAATTTGGGCATAAAAACCTTCGTATCATTTTTCCTCTAAAAACAGTCACCTCGGACAAAAACTGAGAGCGCAAAGCACCAAAATTGAAAATGGGCCACTAACACAGTTCGCATATTCACAAACTGATGACTATCTCACTAACCCACATCTCTAGTCACAACGGAAAAAATTATCACTAAGAAACAAACATTTCTAGCTAACAAAGCTTTTTACGTCAATTAACCTTCGTCACAAGTCAAATATGCAAATGAGTTACTGCAAACAGACTATGCAGATTAGTTTGTAAAAAAAGCAACTTACTTTGTGACTATGTAAATTAGGTTTGTGACAATGCAAATTACTTTCTGAATATGCAAATTACTTTCTGAATATGCAAATTACTTTCTGAATATGCAAATTAGTTTCTGAATATGCAAAGGAGTTTCCGAATATGCAAATGAGCTTACTGAATATGCAAACTAGGTTGTGAGTTGTGACTATGCAAATGAGGTTAGCAAATATGCAACTGAGTTTGTGCCTATACAAATGAGTTAGTGAAAATGCAAATCAGTTTGTGAATATGCAAATGAGCTCAGTCAGTCCATAATATGCAAATTAGGCGGAGCAAGCCAGACAACCATCCGGGTCCTGCAGCGAACAGGTGATCTGCTGCATGCCTTTCTCATCCTCCTGGTCGTGACCATTGGCCACGGCGTCCCCATTGGCCATCATCTGTCCATTGGCCATGAGTTGTGACCGGTTGTTGGCCGCCCGTTTGGCCAGGGCCGTTTTATCTACGGTGAACTGAATAGCATTGGTGGCCGGCTTGGTGCGCAAATAGTACATGCCCGTCTTCAGGCCCTGAAAAAATGGGATTAAAATATAATCCTATACCGGATTAACTTAATTAACTAACTGGATTAACCTTAATTAAGGGCATACCTGTATGAGGGAGGATTGGTGGGGCACCCATCTTGAAATCGAGGGGCCGTGGGGAGGAGGGTCCCAAAATTAGGGCAAAATAGTGTAAAAATGGCACTTTTTTACAAAAATTTTGCAAAATTTAAGGTATTTTAGGTCAAACAGAAGGAGAGAGCTCCCCCAAATTTCCCCGTCCATTTAGTTAGACTATATCGAATCCCGTTAATTCGAATTTGTGAACAGACACTAAGAATTGCATAACAACGCCTCAGATTATAAAGTCAGCCCATGCACAAGGAAGTAATACGTGAATAAATACATAAAATATCACCCATCAGACTCAAAACCATAGAGTGAACAACAGACAAATCAGTCTTCTAGCCACAACCCAAGTTAGGGTAGCCCCTATCTATACCTTTTTCCATCCATAGAAGTGCATGGAAGTAAGTTTCCCGTAGTTGGGCTCGGCAATGTGGATGTTGAGCGACATAGACTGGTCGATGAAGGCGCCTCGATCCGCGGCCATGTCGATCACTGATTTCTGCGAGATCTCCCATACAGTTCTGAAAAAACAACAACTTTTTAAACTAGGGGAAGTAAAAAAAGCGGGGGGGGGGGTCGAAAGCAGCAGTACTTTTTTGTACTTCTATCTTAGTCTACACACACTGCTACGAAGTTCTAATAAAAGTTTTCAAAGAGGCGCCAGTAATCTAAATTGACCCCGTCCTGACATTAACGACTACGCCATATCAAGAGTACATAATATCTCTATTATGTACTCTTGCACTAATACTAAACTAATACTCACGGTTAGTACTCTTGCACTAATACTAAACTAACACTCACTATTATGTACTCTTGCATGTATTCTTGCACTACTACTAAACTAATATGTACTCTTGCACTAATACTAAACTAACACTCCCTATTATGTACTCTTGGTCTGACAACTGACTATGTATGTACTCTTGGTGTGACTTAGTATGGACAAGCGGCGAGTGGCGACAGACTTGTACAACTGTTTGATGTCATCCGGAATGCCCTGAATGTTCTGCACAGAGCCATTGCTGGCCACAATCTCATTCTTCAGGTCCTCATTCCAAAGGCCACGATCCACCAAGTCTTTCAGCAAGTGCGTGTTCACCACCTGCAAGATCAAGTCGGGTTTTAGTTAGACTCTTGTCCTTAAGGACACGAAACTGTTTTCAGTGCCACAGCTCATTTGCATATTGTACTACCTCGTTACCGGAAGATGTAGTTTGTGCCTCTTCGCTTTCAAGCGAACTCGACTGCGAAATTAATGTGATTCAAGGCTTTACCTTAAAGGCAGGGCGCTAGTAGCCGGTTGATCGGCCCAGCCCGTGGCAGCACCCAATTGGCTGAACTTTTATTTAGCTATGTCAGTTTCTTGTGTTTGCTTTGTTCTTAGGGGCGTTGTCATTAAGACTGAGCAGAATCTGCTAGCATATTCTGCTTTCTGCTGCAGTCTGCTCGCCCTTTCATTTTTACCGATGGTGTAATCCAACTGGCAGGTGAGTGACAGCCGAGCCCCCCAAAACAATCAGCTGACGTTCTGAGTAGCCCTAGCCAAGTTTTACGTACGTACCAGCAAGTGCTAGTTGGCCCAGCTACTACTATTGGCTTTTTGTCTACCTTAATCCCACTACTCGTGTTGCAATGGACAAATGAAAAGTGGGGGATATGTTTTAAGGTCTAAGGCAAACTGTTTAGAGAATGTGGTGAGCGTGTGTTTCATAAGAACAATGTTTTTTTGCGTACTGGGGAACCACTAATGAATAAGTTTAAACCTGTTTGGTGCCATAGCGTGATACTACTGTCCTCGTCTCACGCTCAAGGGTCGTTTGTGTCATTATCACAAGTAAGACAGCTGTTTGCACTTTGCAGACGTGGACATCTAAGACAACGGGGGAAGGGGGTGACGGAATGGTCGTCGAGGGTCGGCCCGTCCCACCTTCCGGATGTATCCCGTAACGTCCCCAGCCCTCCCCCAAAGGACTTCGCCAAGGGTAGGGTTCGGGGTTCCCCAGATTCTGAGACGTTCCGACGGTGGACCCGCCCCTGCCCGTGCTGCCTCTGGGTCGTCGGGCGTAGGGTGCAAGAAGAAGAAGAAGAATGGTCGTCGAAATATTTGCAAGAGCAGTGATTGTGATACGGAAAAGTTCATTCTAGGGCCGATGATATTTCTTTAAATTCGAGGGCCAATTTTATTGGTTAACATAACAATAATATTGGTTAACATTAGTTACCGTTTTGGCAGGGCTGCAATATTAAAATTTATACCTGCGCCCTACTTCCAAAAGCGAAATATCCCAGGACTTCAGACTTTAGTACCTGAAATTCGCCGGACAAAACTCGTCTAGAGTAGACGTTGGAGGTGTAGGCTTCGATGGACTCGTTGTTGCCCAGAATCTGGGCGGTGGACGCGGTCGGCATCGGGGCCAACAGCAGAGAATTGCGCAGTCCAGATCTGCAAATAGTATATAAAGCAAAGATGCCAGGGCCCTGATTCAATAAACTCACAGGCTTAATACAATTATTATTGTGACGAATTGGGCTGCAAAATTAGGTTATTCGTAAAGAAGTTACACACGTGTATATTATATTCATTACGAAACACCTGATTTACCAGTAACTAATCTGACAATTATTGTGGCCCTGTGAGTTTATTGAAATGGGGACCGGGGGGTGCCCCTGAATTTGAATCAAGTCACAGGGGGAATGTGTGGTCATGAATGGGCGAGGGGATGCTGACCCCCCAAAGATTTTCGTCCACAAAGTAGCTTGTCAAGTAAAAATAGACGATGAAATTGAAGCCGAACCACCCCCTTCCATAATTTTTAACCTGCCCAGGGCCCACGTATAAGGGTGGTTGCTGAAGAAGACGTTATGTACAGCCGTATGTCCGTTCTGCCAAAAAAAAGTACAAAACCATTTCAGCTAATTAATGTTTCGCATCCAGATTAAACTCTACCCCACTTTTGTAAATGCCTACTCTTTCTTGGCTGGTTAGTTTTCTTGACATCGCTTAAGGACAAAGAAACAGGGGGCCTATTCCTTTACCGGATTAAACGGACTGGACTTATTTTAGTCTGAGGTTTTGGAATGACAAATCGGACTAAACAGACTAAACGATTTAAAATAAGTCTGCGGCTTAATTTTAGTCTAACCCCATTCCAAAACTACCACTGGACTAAACGGACTTAACATGCACGCTCAACATTAGCGTGCATAGTTAAGTCAGTTTAGTCCGACTAAAAACCAGCGCGCTAGAAGTTAAGTCCGTTTAATCCGGAGGTTTTGGAATGGCAATTCTAAGCTTAATTTTTAAACCATTTAGTCCGATTATAATTAACCCTTTAATCGGGTAAAGGAATAGGCCCAGGGACAAAAGGACGAGTATGAACAAGGCTTTAGAGTAGTAGACTCTTACTTGGCGATTTGTTCCTTAAGCTTGGCCCAGTTCCACAGATTGCTCGGTTGCACATTCCACATATCGTACTGCAGAATCTGAAAAAAATATACTTATGAGTTAGACCCATGTACTAGGAATGTTTAAGGTAAATCACAGGAGTTTAACCCAGTGAAGTTGACTGCGCAAAAGCGTTAAAAGTTAAGTTCGTTTCCTCCGTTGGTTTAGGAACCAATGATTTCGACCAAATTTCTTAGCCCGTTTACCTACTACCTAGTCGGACTAATAGGCCCATAAAGGCTCCTTTAATCCACTAAGGAATAGGCCCATATTTTAATCGGGCTAAAACCTAAAATTTTTATATAACATTTCGTGAAACACAGGGAGTACGGACTCTAGTCCACAAAAAACCCTAGTCATTCCAACGCTCCAAACTAAGCTGGTCGTTAGTCACAAGTCCTGTTCCTTACCCCTTTGCTTGATGGCGACCCCTCGTAGGTTTCGTAGGGTCCATCCCTGGCGGCTAGCTCACAGGAAGCCTCCAAAGCCCCATGATAGATGGTTTCGAAAATTTCAATATTCAATTTTTTGGCCTCTGGGCTCTCGAATGGGTATCGCATGAGAATAAAGGCGTCCGCCAGACCCTGTACGCCGATTCCGATTGGACGATGTCGCTTGTTGGATCGTTCTGCCTGAAACAGTCAGTCAACAGGTCAGTGGCCAATCAGAAAGCAGTGGGGGTGGGGCTTCCGGTGACCATCGGCCAATCAGAATCCAATGTGCTGCCGGATAAGATAAACCTTATGACGGCTGGGACTCACAAAACCTACTTCAAGTTGAACATGTGACCGCAAAAAATACAGACTGTTTTTTTGATTACGATATTCTATTTCATTCGAAACGAACACTTGGGCTGGGATTTACAAAAGGTGTTTAACTTTTGACTCGGTCTACAGTGCTCGTTTCGAATGATATAGGACATCGTAATGAAACATTATATGTGTATATTTTCATACAATCAACTATTCGACGTACACCGAGTATAAGTTACACTAGCTTTGTGAATCCCACCCTAAGAATTGACTAAGAAGAAACTCAAGTGACATTTAAATTACTTTTTAATGCACTATATCAGACTGAGGTTCAACGATAAAGCTAATTCAATGAGATAATTTAGTCTACTACGTTACTCGATTTGAAGACCAAGCTATCTAATCAAAAAAATACAGTCGGAAAATATTTCTATATTTGAACACTAAAACAAAGTAACTTAATTAAACAAAAACCATTTTACAAAATTAGAGTCATGCTACCCTTGGTGTTTACTTTCATCTTTTTAGAAAATCCTAAATTTTCGGGGTCACATGACCCAGTCAGTCCCCTGTGACGTCAAGGGGGTCAATCATATATATATTCAAGTCAACTCTACTGATTTGCATGATATGCAAATTACCTCCGGCACTGGATAATAGTTGATATCGATGATTTTATTGAGATTTCGAGTGATCACTTTGGTGACCTCATGGAGACGTTGGAAATCATAGCTACCATCCGATCCCACAAACATGTTCAGAGCTATGGACGCCAGATTACACACGGCGGTCTGAACAAACAAACTACTAATAAATTAATTACTAATTACTACTTAATAATCAATAATGATCAAATTAACTTAATAACACTGCTAACTACTAATTAATTAAATACTGCTAAGTACTTAATACTCAATAAAATTAACTTAATAACACTGCTAACTTCCAATCAATGAAATCTGCTTTTAGTACTTGAAACTCGATAATGATTAAAAAATTAACTTACTGAATACTAAACTACTAATCAAACCTTTGTGACTATTCAAAATCAGCCCATGTTGGATCAAATCTCTTTACATTTCAATTTGAACCATTTTTTACATTTCAATTTGAACCATTTTTTGACTTCAACAAATTTTAACATATTCAGATGCGCTGGACTTTTAGTTGTCAAACTAGTCTAAACTAGACGCACTAAACTTGTAATAATGATAATTATTATAATATCAACTGGGTTAATCAGTACTTCAGTTATTAGTGCAGCTAAGAGACCAGTAAAAGTCGTTAACGGAAAAATCTATTCAATATCAATTTTACTTCGTGCACGAACTAAACCTAGCCTCTCCTTATGCAAAAAACTATAACGATTAGTAGCCCAGTTGTTCTCGAATCGCTTAGGGACAAAAGGAAAAAGACATAAGGACAAGTATGAACCGGGCTTCCACGACCACAGACCTCATTTTCGTCCGAGTATTCCACTATTTCCGTACACAGATTGGAGCACTTGATAGTGCCCAGGTTTTTCTGGTTGGACTTTTTGTTGCAGGCGTCCTTGTAGAGCATGTAGGGCGTGCCGGTCTCAACCTGGGACTCAATCACGGCGTACCACAGCTTCTGTGCCGGCATTTTGGTGCGATACCGACCCTCTGACTCGTATCTATAAATAGTAACATATTAACATAGTAACATAATAACTTAATCGATTAATAATTAATTATGAATAATTATGAATTAATAATAATTATGAATGACAGTAGACAATTTTAGGACCAGGTTTCATAAAAACTATATATAGTTGTAGCTAATACATATACACGAGGTCTAAGTCTCACAGGGGGGAGTCGGGTCTCGAATTTGTCGAAATTTTAGAGCGGCATGTCCTGACGTTTGGAAGACTTGAAATCACGAAAACGCAAAATATACCAATTTTTTCTTGAAAATTTTAACTTTTTGCAAAGTTCAAAAGGTTTATTTGCAACTTTTCGGCCTGTCGACCAGAGTCTGTCCTGAAATCTCAAATCAGGCAGGACGCTTCCACAGACTCCCCGGACAAAGGATACAAGAGCATTCAAAATTTCGTTACAAGACCTCCATAATATCATACATATTGATGGGTTGAGACCATCATCTAAAACAAATCGAGGGGCAAGGGCAAGAATTCGCAAAAAGCTGCCAGTTTTTACTCAATTTCGCCCAAACAAAATTTTTGCATTTTTTACTGCATTTTTAGTCGATCCGGGGCAAAAGTCCCTAAAATGTGGCCTAAGAGCACCCCTCTCTAAACTTTTCACCCCATATGGCCCCTATTAAAAGGCCGCCCCCTACTTCTGATATAGCGCCTCAAATTCCTCCCCGTAGACATCGTGGAGCCCTGGGCTTTCGTCCGGACACATGAGGCACCAGTCCTGGTTGGCCTCCACACGACGCATGAACAGATCTGGGATCCAGAGGGCGTAGAACAGATCCCGGGCCCGCTCCTCCTCCTTGCCCGTGTTCTTCTTGGCGTTCAGGAAGTCCAGGATGTCCGAGTGCCAGGGCTCCAGGTAGATGGCGAAGGCGCCGGGACGCTGCAACACACACACATACAATATACATACATACACATACACATACATACCCAGACAATATTATACACACATACACAGCACACCAGGGTTGGCAGTCTCGGTCTCGTAAAAAACCCGAGACTAGGCTGGTCTCGGTCTCGGTAGGAAAATGTCATAGGGTGGTCTCGGTATTTCAAATGAGAGTTGAAGTTTTCAAAACTTTCTAAAGTCACGAAGATTTTTTTACAATGTTAAGTTTTTCGCAACTTCGCAAGTCATACACTCATACCTCATAACCTGCTTAAGGGTCAATTTTTTGTAACTTAAGGTGGTAGTTACGTTTTCGCAGCTTTTTTCAATGTTCTATTTTGCAGCTATTACTAAATCAATTTACAAGCGGTCTTTTGCATATTATTAATCAACTTATTTTTTACAAAATGACAATTTTTCAAGAGTCGGTGTTACCCATAGTGTGCACGCCGACTATTTTAGTGAAGCTCATCTGCTCAAATTTATGCATTTTTCCCCGTATTTTGTTATTTCTTCACTGTGGTAAAAAAATTCCGCATACAATTACGCAATTTATACCAAAGGCACGTTGATGTGTTACAAAACTGCTGGTATGCTTAACTAAACGTAATAATTTAGCAGATTTTTACAGTGAGCAAAAGTTTGCCTCAAATTTTTCTAAAAAGTCAAGAAACGGCAGTATTTCTGACTTTGGTAGGCTGTAACTAAAAAAATAAACAACATTTTCGCTCAATTCGAAAAAGGTATAGGGCAAATTTACTTGGCTACTGTCAAGTATGCTTTCTTTGCATTCTTATGAACTGAACAGGGTATTTGTTACTTCAACTGAAATCACTCATTGTGCTCAGAAATGACGGATTATTTAAAATTTTTTAATTTAGTTAAATAGGGCCTCATTGGGGTCAGCTAATAGTACATTAAGCACAGTTTTCCCGTACCCGTTAAAAAATGGCGGATAAAAGTTTTAAAAATGACGTTTCAGGAGACTGAAGAAAATTTGCAGTTTTTGAAGGGGTTTATTAACACTGCCAATGCTCGTGGCTGCTGTGACATATACTAACTAAATTTTGCAGGTATAATAGATGCATAAGGGACTATGTACATGTAAATTATTGTGCAAAGTGGTTATTGGTATTTCGTGATATTGGCATGAGAAGTCAGAATTGAGGTAAAAAAACTTCAAAGTTACGGATCGCCTAGAATGACTAACAGAAATATGTCATATTTTAGCTGAAAATATTCTTAAAATAAATTGGGTTAGACCTTTTTTGATTGGCTTTCATGAGTAGTGTAAGAGCTACAAAAATTTGCATACAATTTTGTAAGTACTAAAAAAATACACAAAAAATCCAGTTTTTTAGCTATAAATTAGCCGTAAAAGTTTGAATCAATGTCAAAATTCGCTGAAATATTGCCATTTGCATTCGCAATTTTCGTGCCAAATTTGATTATATTCGATCAAGTAACTTTTGAATTATTGCAAAAACTTCGAAAACGTAACTAACACCTTAATCACAAATTTTTCATATATTTTCAAAGTATCTCAAAATTTTTTAAAATTGAAACTTGAAAAAAGTTCCCTCAAGGGCTGGTCTCGGTCTCGTAGGTCTCGGTAGCCTGGTCTCGGTCTCGGTTGCAAACCCGAGACTTGCCAACCCTGACACACATACATACACAGATAATATATACAGGGATGGAAGTCTCGGTCTCGGTCAAACCCGAGACTAGCCCAGTCTCGGTCTCGGTAGTCCAAAAGTCTCGGTTGGTACCCCGTGTCGGTTTTTCAAATCTGTGAAAAATTTTCCGGTGGTACCCCCTTTGGGGCTGGAAATTTTTTTGGAAGGTTTTATTTCACCAAAATTTCACACCAAACAGTGAGATTCTGACAATTTTTTCCAAAAACAACTTTATCGTGGTGTGGTTGTTTAGTTTATCAGTATTTAGTAAACACAGTATATATACACAGTAAAATGTATGTTTGTGATTAGGTTTGTTGTTACACACACACACACACACACACACACACACTTATACACAGACATAACATACGAACACACACACACCAGTTACACCTCTGCCTAAGCCTATCACCAACAGGGACAAATCAGGACGTTCAGATTTGGACGTAGGTCCCGATTTAGGCATTTAAAAGTCTCATGTGCGATGTGCATCTCTATTTGACACACACACACACACACACACACAAAATCATTTTGTTTCTTTATAGCGAGACGCATCAGAATGCGTTTTTCAAAAATGCTCAAACTCTGCCATTTTTCTTGTAGGAGGTGGAAGGAGGCCCGCCCCTCACCATTGGTTGCCCCCCTCCCTTTCCCCCACTTTCTTGAGTCACCTCACTTTTTTGAAAAGATTACTGATGCGCATTTTTTCAACATTCTTCGTATATATATTTTGATCATTAGTCGAATACCAGCTGAGTAAACAGGCGATTCGGCATTTTTTTAATCAGAATTTGGAAAATGAGAAAAACTCAGCTTATTAAAATGCGCCTTACGGACATTCAATTTGATATTCACACTATAATTTTGGTGAAAATATAAACGAAAAGTTCCAGCTTCCAAGGCTTTCACACAGGTTAGTGTCTTTGCTTTGGTTTGTTTTGCTACAAGAATTTGTTTTAGTTCAATTAAACTGGTTAATGAAAAAACATTCAGAATTCCGGACAAAGGAACTTATATAGTTATCTCAGTTTTGTTGAACGCAGTCTAAGGACAACCTATGTAATATATACGTGTAGAATTATTCGCTACGATGTTCTAAATTACTGAAATAGAGCGCCTTAGACTGGTTTTAACATTAGACTATGTACCTTTATGCATTCCACCAGAGTTGTAGTTTGAGCAAACTTTCACCCATGATTATCTTTTAAATTTTTAATATTCTTGAACTCAGCCGGGCGGACCAAAATCAATTCATTCCATCTTATTCAATCTATTTATGTAACCGGGCTTGAAGCTAGGCTACTTCCAAACTTTCAAATCTCAGTGTCCAGGTGTAAGTCTCAGCTCGTCTAGTGGTGCTTCGCGCCCGATTACAAAGGCATCCCGTCTCAAATGTCTGTGAGGACCTATCGGCCTATCTGAGTACCTGTCTGCAACATCTACTTCGTACAAAACACTTACAACACTTACTTCAATCACGGGTGATTTAATATGAGCACAAACAGCACAATAAACAGCACCGATAAACAGCCCGACACGTCAACTCCGACAGTTTCCAAGCACAAACTAACACTCGATAAACAACACACGAACGCTCCAGCTCCTAACCGCACCACTTGCTCCGAACTAACTAACTAACTTTTCTGTTTCCTGCTTGAGTTTAAATAGCTAGTGTGTAGGTTGTATTAGCAGTCGGTGAGTTACTGAGGTATGCGGACTTTGGCCTCGTTTTTGCTGGCTCATAGTAGGCGGCCATTGCAACACGAGACTGTTGCGTCTGCTTTTCCGGTTATGACCTGCTTTAAACTCCTACTAACTGTCTGAAGTTTTAGCGTTCCGAAATTCCGACATACCGAATTTATGACTAGGTCATGCTTGATTCTTTCATCAGCCCACTGCTGTCCGTTTGTCCGTATTTCTTTTTCTTTTAAAAGTTTGTTGGTTACTTTTCATTGTTACATTCGTCCCCACCCTTCGAAAAAATGTCCTCATTTTAAAAAGAATCATTTTGTCCTGTGGTTTAATGACTGACTGTCAATTTAAGCGTGAGCCCTGACTTAGAGGCATATACGCATAACCTGTAGCCTGCTAATAGCGCTACTAGCTGGTTGTATTGGGGCGCGAGTGCAGACAGATAGTATTTGGCTGCGTTGGCGTTCGTGAGTTGCCATCAACATACACGTTGTTACGAAGGTCTGCGTAATGATATGATTAAACATTTTCCCCAGCATCTGCTAGGGGATACGTACAGCAATACAGTATGCATAATATAAGAGCGATAACATGGATATAAAATATAATGAGACATAATATATAAGCTATAAGCAATTGCAGTTATAAAGGCCTGTGTGCTGTAGAAAAGCTTGCAGTTAAAATATACGAGCCTTTGCAGTTTTTGTACCGGAGTCTTTTTTTGTTTTGGTTTTCCAGTGATGTGAACAGTGGTTTGGTGTAATTTTGAGATGGCTGTTTTGCCTCATGATTTAGATAGTAAACTCAGCTTTTTTTTACATCTGACGGCTATGAACGGCCAACCACTGATTCTGATAAGGCACTCACACTTGATTACATCAATGTGACCATTTGTCGGGTAGGCACAGTATTATAAGCAAAAATACTAAGCATAATAAGACAGTTAGAGAGATATGATAGAACTATAAGCATAGTAGGAAGATAGCAATCGGCACCACCGACAAAGCCAGTCTCCGATTTACGATTAATTTGACAGTACACGCAAAGAAGCTGACAATTAGGCTAATTGAGGGGGGGGTTGGCTGATATGGCTGAACTGTACGCTATAAAGCGCGTTAGTTGATCAATTGCGGGTGCTGTTTAGCTGAAAACAGTTTTGTTTATAGCAACAGGAATTTTGTTGTGAATTTTTGGTGAGGTGATCAGTTGATGCTCCTATATAGTTACAGTTCAGTGTTGCAGCTACAATACAGTCAGTTCACTATTGTCGGCTTAGATGCTGTTGCGTCGTTTACGGTCGGAGAATAGGCGCTGCCGGAAGACAGTGTTGGCTTCCTGGAACATCAGCCGGTCCAATCGGAACACACCAATGGGCAGATGCTCCTGTGGGTCGTCGATGGGGGTGATCCCCACGGTGGCTGCTATGAGATGGGCAAATCGGCTCATCTGAGCGGTGGGTGTGGTACCCACCCATTTTGTCCAAAAGAGGACTGTCAAGACTAGAGCAGGGGGAAACTGGGCCACTATGTCCAATGCTAACTCACTAGAGGACAAATGGTAGAGCCCAAACCTAGGTCCGTGAATCTGGTACTCAGGGGAGAGGGTATTGAACGCAGGCATCCAGTCCTCGGGGGTCCTGGCTTTGATTATCTCATTCAGGAAAGTATCCGTTACTTTTAGGGGCTTGCCTAGTAAGGTGATTGGATGACAATCATCTAAGTGGTGCGGGCAATGTGCATAGACCGCGTCCCCGTTCTCGTTCACCTCAAACTCGTCCGCTAATTGCATGAATGTCCCTAGCGTGTCCTGTACGGTCCCCCCCTGTTTTATGGCCAGCATGGAGTACAACTGGTGCCGTGACCAGGATAACACAACGCAAGTGAGTGACTAGTATAGGGTTATTAAGATAAGTTGGTTAGTTCGGAGCAAGTGGTGCGGTTAGGAGCTGGAGCGTTCGTGTGTTGTTTATCGAGTGTTAGTTTGTGCTTGGAAACTGTCGGAGTTGACGTGTCGGGCTGTTTATCGGTGCTGTTTATTGTGCTGTTTGTGCTCATATTAAATCACCCGTGATTGAAGTAAGTGTTGTAAGTGTTTTGTACGAAGTAGATGTTGCAGACAGGTACTCAGATAGGCCGATAGGTCCTCACAGACATTTGAGACGGGATGCCTTTGTAATCGGGCGCGAAGCACCACTAGACGAGCTGAGACTTACACCTGGACACTGAGATTTGAAAGTTTGGAAGTAGCCTAGCTTCAAGCCCGGTTACATTTATATCTATTCATCTCATTCTTTTATTCACGCCTTATTCATTCTATTCATATCCATTCATCTTTTTCTTTTATTCACGCCTTATTCATTCTATTCATATCCATTCATCTTTTTCTTTTATTTATTCACACCTTATTCATTCTATTCATCTTATTCTTTTATTCCATCTTATTCAC
>JASANF010011106.1:0-77576 GCA_030248245.1 Trissonchulus sp. WLG1_4
CGTGTGTGTGCCCCGGACCTGTTTCGGGCAGATTTCTGAGCGAGTTAGGGCACTTTGCCCCGGTTTTCACCGTTATAGCGCGTTCCACTTGGGCTCGGGCGCACGGTCAATTCTGCCCTCTGGCCCTCGCCTTTTCGGCCCAAACTCCAAGAGCCCCGTGGTTCGCGGTATAACACCTGTGAGCCTTTATTTCTTAAAAGAACTGGCGCAACTCTGAAGCTATGAAAATATAGTCCATTTTTCCAACGCCAGTTAATGTAAAACGTTCGGCGCAAAAGAAAGTTTTTTATCACTTTGTACAGATGTGGCAAACGAGTTGCTTTTATCGTTTTAAGGTAATAGTTGATTACCAAGTCGTGAGTCAAACTGATATTGAGAGCGGCATCAAACAGCGATATTGTCTCATATAAGTTCTTTCGTAAGCGTTTAATGTGTGCCAGCAAAACATTATTTGAATGTTCTATTTTGTGTAAAGCAGCAACAACATCTGGCAGTTCTGGTTCAAATCTATTAGTCATCTTACAGATATTAACTGCGTTGAAGTTATTAAAAATCTTCTGTTGTTGTTCATAACGAGTTTTGTACAAAGTTGTAAAATTGACTAAATATTTTTCTGTGGTTCCGTTGTAGTTTGGTACATAACGTTGTGAAGTTCCATACGCTTTTGCGAGTACGGACAAAACGTTCTTTCTGTTGACACTATTGGCCAAGGAGTGCACGGAACGCGGAGTAAAGTGTGACTTTGTTACGCTACTTTCAAACATAACAACAGTACGCTGGCAATCGTGGCACTGTGTACTAGGATACACGGTTTCTAAATACAAAAAATTTATTTCAACGGAGACGAGGAATAAACTTGTAGAAAAAACAGCTGAAGAATAAGCTATTTTATAACTTTGGTTGATGCGCTCTTGCTTGCTTTAGGTACTTGAACTGTTCTTTACTTATCATATTATTCCTAAATGAAACAACAGAATAATATTGCTATCTAGCATAAATATAGATGTAGGTAAGCAGAAAATATGTAATTCCTAAGCTATTTTCAAGCTATTCTGGTTTAGTATGTACAAACCAGTGTAAATAAACTTGGTAGAGTTAAACTGCCAATATCTACTGTTGTGACATGAAATATTCTATTTTAACAAACCTTCACCAGTCAACAACATCACACCATTGTGACCATTACAATAAAATGGACAAAAAAATTAAATTAACTAAATTCTGTTTGATAATGCTTTGATAGCTACAGTCTTTACTATATATACGCTTAATGAAAACCGATAATTACCAGTAAGCACTTTTTATTCCAGACGGAATATTGAAATGACATTTTTGCACCAGGAGTACATACTCCATGCTGTGAGCCGTGCTAGTTCAGAGGTAGCGCCTTAGCGTGCGCGTGCGTTCCGTTGTACTGCTGCGCTTGCGCCTACTGCGCAGTCTCCTTAGGAAATCCCCCATACGCGTCATATCCTTAGGAAATCCTAACCCCAGCCGTACGGAAGACCCCGTCATTGTGATCTGGAAGATCCGCCGACTGCGAACTACGGTAAACTGGGAAGACTGACTCTTCCTAACACCTACCCCAGCTTCGGCTTGAGCCAATTGTAAGCGCCCGTTGAACACGGCCTTACAATGAATACGCCTAATAAAAACAGGCAACTACTAGTAACCACGTTTTACCTACCTTTTTAACATAAACTTAAAATAACTTACGTAAATGATCAATTGCACAATGAAAAAAATTGTAGAGCGAACACGATGTATGTTTTGAATTCATTTTCATTTTGTATTCATAAAATGTGAAGTTAAAATCGCATCCACATTTTTCTAGAACCAGCTTTCGGTAAAATTCACTGACACACTGTTGCACAGGTACTTTCACCTCTTGTTGTTTAAGTTGTGCGATGTGAATTATCTAAAGAAATGTTTTTAAGACAGAATTATTTGGTTTTTGTTTTAGTTCCAATTTTTACAAATAACGGTTCCAAAATATTCAACCGACTATTGACCTACTTCACATAAGTTTTACATAACTTCACATAATTTTTCTTGTGCTCAGGTTCTTGTGCTCAACTTTGTGCTAAAACTTTTTTAGGAATTTTAGAGGGTCACTTTTTCCGCTGGCAGCCCGTTGCAGCCATTTGGTTGTCTACACTAATGATTTTCTTATAAAAGAATGTGTTTTACGGTCGAAATTAGTATCTACTTGTTCTGTAACTCGAATCGATACAGTTGATATATAGTTTGTATCATGTCATTATACGATAGTTGTACTCGTTTTTTCATTCATTCAACATTAACTGAAAAAAGGAATCAAAATTTAAATTCACATGTCAAATTGATATATTTTTAAACTGTAAAACGATAAAAATGGTTTTGTTTATCCAAGTTGAAACACCATTCCTTGTGCTATATGAGCTGTCGTGAATCTTTTTAAGGCTCAACTCATACTTACATCCGCATGTCCATTCAGCCGGCTAAATTACGAATTAATAATGTCAGAAATAGTGCATAATGTCGGCATGTGGCGTGATTATTTCGTAATTATTTCGTAATTTTGCCAGCCGAACGGAAATACGGACATATGTATGGCTGTAAGTATGAATCGACCCGAAGTACTCTGGGGTGCCTGCCTATCGTATTTTACACTATATTGACATACGCTTCATTTTCTCATGTCCGAAAAACGCCGAGTGGTACATACCGAATTTCCTAAATCTTTAACTGTAAGACATACCTAAGATAGTTGAAGTTGAAAATGGCTCTGATAGATAAACAAGTGGGTCCCTAAAAGGGACAAATTCCGGTATAGTGGCGTGAAATTAATATAGCATTCATTTATATGTTATAATTAAGAATTAGGACCTATGAAACTCGGGGGCTGTGGTGTAGTGGTTAGCTTGCTTGACTTCGAAGCAGGCGACCCGGGTTCGATTCCCGGCGCCTCCATTTCTTTCATTCTTTCCAAATTGGGGCATCCTCTTTCTATTCAACATATATCTCATTTAACATAATGCCGGATTCACACTGGCACTTGCACAAGCACAAGCGCAGGCACAAGCACAAGGCGACGTTCACACTGAAACTTGCACAATCAAATTTAAGCCCGCCAATGTAACGTCTTTTCTGTTCAGAAGTTTCGTTTTTGTTCTGAAATTTTGGGCTAAGAACTTCTCAGTTTTGAAACTTTCTCGTAATAAATTATGGAAGAAGAAAAATAACTGGAAAGAAGGAAAAAATAATGCTAAAATGCAATTCGAATTTAAGCATTTAACGAAACTAAAAGAAAGAAAAACCTACACCCAAACTGAATGCTGCAAAATCTCTACGCAGATTGGCTGTGCTTGTGCAAAAGATAAAATTTTGAACAAGCGGTGTGCTTGTGCTTGTGCTTGCGCAGAATTTTCTGCAGTGTGAACCGGCTGTGCTTGAGCTCGTGCTTGCTTGTGCTTGTGCAAGTGCCATTGTGAACCCGGCCTAACACAAATATGTCAATCACGTACAGCAGTAGCGCTAGTCTGCCTGCAAGCAAGGTCCGGCTAAGAAGAAAGTGCTAATTGGAATTGTGCAAAAAAACATACGCGGTCAAAAAATGTCCGTTTTTAACGGAGCAAGCAGCAACTGCTGGTTAAGTTTATTAAGGGTTTGCCTCAAATCAACTCTGTTTAATGTTCACATTCAAGAAACGTTTTGTGCCATGGTTTAGTTAGAGTTTACCGTTTAAGCAAAACAGTTTGTCTAAAATAGTCAATTTTTGCACTCAGTTTCGGTCGGTCGGTGGGCATTTTAATTAAAGTAACTTCAATTTAATTTTTTAATTGAAAAGGTACACTATTTTTACGTGTCCAAACGTAGGTACTTGTCCTTAAAAACACAGGGACAAGGAAAAACGACAATCCCGCAAACTCAACGGCGCTTTGTACCCAATCTGACTAAACGGACTTGACAGAAAGTGCATAAGCAGCAATGCTCCAGGTACATTTGGTTCAGGCGCAGTGTGGTCGTCGTCGTGTACAATATTCGCTATTCACCTCCTCGTTAAGCCCTCACTACCAAGCACCAATTTGCATAATATTTAAAACAATCCTGCCCATGATATGCTATTGGCTATTATTGTCACATACATTATTTTGAACGGTAATGATTGGATAGCCACTTTCATTAATTGGCATATCACACTAGATTGGGTAGCCAAAGACGTAGCTGTCTGTCAAAAGCCAGACAGATCATTGTAACTAGAGAGGGGGCCTAGCAACGGAGGAAAAAAATCGAATTAGAATTATTTCGTACGTATTTTAAATATTTTTTCAGGGCTAAAATGGTACAAACTAGTGTTTAAAGCTAAAAGTGGCATTTGTTTTTATGTAAACCAAATTTGAGTTAATTATGGTCCCCATTGCCAGAAAAAAAGAATTGTCATACGTTAGGCTTATGCTGAGCACATGGTCTGGAGTGGCTTAGCACCAAGTGTGTAGGTACTCTTGGTGCTATGAAATGATTACAAATATTCCGCCTCTATCCGGAATAAATATCTGTTTCCATAGTTGACAAAGTTTTAACTGGGTGCAATGATCACCTTTTTATAAGTCAATGAAACAGACGTAATTGCTCCGGGCACAGCAACTGCTTCGCTGGAATAGGCTTGATCATAACCATCCTTTGAAAACATAATCTAAACAAAAAGATTGACTTAAGGGGGTAGTGTCGCGAAAGCAGTTTTGCTCATAGGCTGTGAAAATAGAACTTTTTGTTTTGAAGTAGTACATGTAATGAGAAGCTAGTCCAACGCTGTATGGTATCAAATAAATACTGCCAGACATCACACTATCAATATTGCCAAATATCTTGGACCAATCGTCATTTGTAAGCCAGACATCACACAATAGGGACATAAAAGTTCAAAAAATCAAGCCAGATATCAGATTGGCCAGCTTGTGAAGCACACATAATGTGTGGACGCACAATTTTTTGCGACAAATAAGAAAAAAAAATTGAAGGTTCGTTTTTCTTCTGATTTGAAAATAAGCGTCTAGATTTTCCACAATTTATCATTATTGCTGCTACTATTTTACAGTTTAAGTACACCTTCACAGTTCAAAGTAGTATTACTCCACAGCCGCTACAGTAATCTGCACTAAATTTTGTGTGCATAAACTACAACATATGTGCTATTAGTCTGTGTAAACAAACTAAACAGAAAAATTGATAAATGTGACTAAAAAATGGAATGTGAATAGGTTTTTTTTCGTCATTTTTCCGACTTTGAGACATTATTGCAAACTATATGCTGCACCAATTTTGCTGAAACTTGGCAAAATAATTTGCCTTTTGGTAGATTTTTAAAATATAGAAAGAACAATTTCTAACATTTTACTGAACAAGTTTTACAGTCGCGCAAAATCGACTGCTTTCGCGACACTACCCCCTTAAAGAAGTTACTTGAATTAAATTTGATGAAATTTCACTTATTATGTGACATTAGCTTTGTTAAAAGCCAAATGTTTGGGTCTCATTATGATGCAAGGACGGTCGTTTTTTGCTTAATTTTGTTTGCACTGTTGCGTTTGCCTTTTTTGTTTTTTTCTAATAGTAATTTTTACGCGGTCTGTGTAGTTTTCTTTTTTGTTGCGGTTTGCTCATTATAATATGTTGAAGGTATATATTTATGTTTTTTATTACGTTAATAATTGTTTAGACGGTTTGTCAGTATTGTGTTTTTCTTGAAGTAAATTTTATTTTTTTCTTATTTTATTCTTCCGGCACTCACTAATGGCCCAGGTCGGGAACTGAGGGTGTCAGCTTAAGAAATGCCCTACCATCTTTCGCCTACCAACATAGCTGGCGGGGCTTACAGGTTCCAAATGTGGCGTCTTCCGACCGGTCCGGGGTTGCCGAACACCGACGGGTACTACGGGGCTTATCTACGGACAGGCGCAATGGCAATACATAACACGGCTATGGTTAGGCTGCGTAAGTAAGCCTGCACCAAAAAGAAACACACAACGACACCTGAATTTTCCACCAAACTTAGTACAGTAAACACAAGACGGACACAAGGCCGTTTAGGCTGAAAATATTGTAGAAATACAAAAGGGATGGCAGAACTGACAATGACAGCCGCACAACGCAAGAAAATACCGTAGGCTCAATACCTAAGCACTAAGCAGGTCATAAACAAGCCAAGCAACAAATTGCATTGCACACATGAAATGTGAGTACGTATGTATATATGCGTGAAATACATTAACTGTTAATTCACAAATGAACTTACAGTACAGCTCGAAATTAACATCATATGACTCCGGAGCCAGCGTCACTGACTTCATTTTGCGGTCACTGACTGCAGTCACATGTTCAATGTTACTTCCGGTAGTTTTGACTATTATTAGCTGACTCCGGAGTCAGAGTCAGTGACTGCGGAATCAGCATCACCTTAGTCATCACCATAACAAAATATGCTACACGCATACACATGTAAAAGCAAAGTTTCTAAGCCGTATAATATATAGTGATGACTAACGTGATGCTGATTCCGCAGTCACTGACTCTGACTCCGGAAGTAAATTGGACCTGTGACGTCAATAGGTTGACTGCAGTCAGTGACTGCAAAACGAAGTCAGTGATGCTGACTTCGGAGTCATATTATGTTAATTTTCAGCTCTACTGTAAGTTAAAGGTATAGGTGAGTAGGTGTATAGGTGAGTGAAGGGGATTAAGGGGGGTTCTCCCGGTGAAGCCTTAAAGCCTTTAATGATATTTGCCAAGGTTTACTAATTTTTGGCAAGTTTTTTATTTGACTTGACTTATGGGCCCAGACGATTCATGAAAGCCGCCGACCCTTGGAGATTTCTTTATTTTTTCAGTAAGCTTGAAAGTCAAGTTAAGAATACAAGGAATGTGATACTGAATGTTATTGTAAAAATAAGACATAAACTTTGTTTTGTGTGGGATTAGGGTTTTAATGTAGGCAAATGTAAACTTTAAAAAGATTCATAAATCTTCAGTAGATAACAAAAATCAAGCCAAAAAATTAGAAAAAAAGGAAATGAGTTTTTTGAAATTAAATAACATTGTTTCGTTTTGTCTCGGGGTTCAGCATTTACGGTAAGATCTAGACACCTAATCTTCAAACTTTACTTTAACGATCGACTTACTGGCAATGATGTGCTCAAAGAGTTTCCAGAAAATTGTTCATACATAGCAGCATTGATGATGATAACTAAAGCGTCGGCAATACCTTCAAAAATGTAAAAAAATTTTATTTATGTATTTTATCAGATGAGTTGCATTATGAATATTGACTAACGATTTGCGATTTAACAACCAGTAAAATTTTCAGGGGGCATATGTACTATGTAGCAGTGATTTTGGGAAACGTGCATTAAAGTTTTTTTGCTGTTTTTATCCAGCCTTGAGGCAAAAAATTTAAAAAAAACATTTCGAGAAATTAGAAACAAACCAAGAGTACACACTTGCAGCTATGAGCCACTGTAGGCCATATGCTCAGCACAAGCTAACTTATGGCACTATTTTTTGTTAATGGGGGCTTGGAACTACTGAAAGTCTGTTAATGTGAAAACAAATAGGTACCTCAATTATGTCTAAAAAGTTAACTTTTTAGCCGTATGTTCGTTAGCCCGTGTTGAACTGAATTTACCTTTGCCGGACATACCTACATACAAAATGAACTTATACCCTTCAGTTCTGAAGAACGGACTCAATACGGCAGAAGGGCATACCTACTAGAAGCATTAGTTGTTTCAGCTAACTGTTTCGGATCAAACTCCAAGCATATTCCGTGAAAACGTGAAAACTTGAATTTGAAAGAGTTCCGAACGTCTATGAGACCCTTTGTCCATATCGCCCTAAAAAACAGTATTGCAGTGATAGCTGTCAAATAGTGGCCCAAATCACGCAAAAATAAGAATTGCATGTACAGTCAGTTTCAAATGAAAATGCCTCCGACGCGTCGGAAATTTTGGCGTCGGCCGACGCGTCGGATGATGTCATCCGACGCGTCGGGTGATGTCATCCGACGCGTCGGGTGATGTCATCCGACGCCAAATTTTCAGCGAGGATTTTCTTCGCATTAGTTTTGAGTTACAAATTAATAGGCTAACTTTTGTGAGTTCGCGGGGGGCGGTAGAAATTTATAAAATATTTGAGCATTTATAAAATATTTATGATACAGCAGAGTGTTATTAAAAGTATACGAACAAATTATTCAATAAAAATAAATAAAAGTTTAAAAAGCTAAGTAATTTAAAGTAATTTCAATGAATAAATAAAATATTTAATGCTCTTTATATTATTGAGACCAGTTGACCAGACTGTGTTATATAACCTGGCTGGAGTTTTATTTTCGAAACCTGAAATAAATGTATTGGGGGTTAGCTTTACTAAGTTTTATTTTAAACTTTTGAAAAAAACTTTCTTGTGTACCTACACTAGCATTTTATCCATTTCAATAAAATTTTAAATTATTAAAGCTCAAATTAGTGTTTTACGTGTTCATTAACCCAACAATTTTAAACTGCCTGCTCTGACCCCTCCATATCTTTCTAGCATCGTAATTTGATCAAGTTTCACCAGGCGTCGGATGACATAAGCTTTAGTTTAGCGGGAAAAACAAACTTGGCGTCGGATGATGTCATCCGACGCGTCGGATGATGTCACCCGACGCGTCGGATGATGACATCCGACGCGTCGGGTGATGTCACCCGACGCGTCGGGTGATGTCATCCGACGCGTCGGGTGATGTCATCCGACGCGTCGGGCCTGAAAAATCGGACGCCAAGAGGCATTTTCATTTGAAACCGACTGTAAAAATAAGAAATTTTTGCGTATTTGCGAGATCAGGGCCCGATTTATCAGGGCCCGAAACATCAAACGTTCGTCGTTGAAAATGTTCGTCGTTGAAAAAGCAAATGTTCGTCGTTGAAAAACAAATGTTCGTCGCTGAAAAACAAATGTTCGTCGTTGAAAGTTCGTCGTTGAAATTGTTCGTCGTTGAAAAATTTTTCAACGACGAGCTTTGGTTTTTAGAACATTATTATGTTCTAAAAGACAAAAGCTCGTCGTTGAAAAAATTTTCAACGACGAACATTTCAACGGAGCTCAAGACATCCGTTGAAATGTTCGCCGTTGAAAATTTTTCAACGACGAACATTTGTTTTTCAACGACGAACATTTGTTTTTCAACGACGAACATTTGTTTTTCAACGACGAACATTTGTTTTTCAACGACGAACAATTGCTTTTTCAACGACGAACATTTGTTTTTCAACGACGAACATTTGTTTTTCAACGACGAACATTTGTTTTTCAACGACGAACATTTGTCCTATAATTACGTGTTATGTTCGTCGTTGAAAATGTTTCGATCAATCAAAAATTTTCAACGACGAACATTTTCAACGACGAACATTTTGCTTCGATAAATCGGGCCGTCCCATAAATCGTGGCAAACCCCCAGAGTGATACTCAGCATAATCATTAATACTAGAACTACATATTTTCAAAAGCTACATACTTTTATACCAGACCCTATTTCACAACGGGATTTCTGTTTTAACTTCAAAACTTTTTCAAAATAAATAAAATTGACGCACTGTTCTATTTTATCATGTCGCATCGGTGTCACTTGCAACAAATATTTCATTGCATCGGGAACTTTTTCCAGAGTTTCCTTCCATTTTTTGACACTCGATTGTTGTCGCCGCGATGTTTTGTAAATGTCGTAAATGGCTCTGTGCATTTCCCCCGGCGGAGTCACTTGGGATGTGCTAAAACAGGTGATGGTGAGGTGATTTTTAAACAAAATTTCTGCTGAGACCCCAACAAGGTCTCACAAAAAGTTGTAGAAAAATTATAATACTTGTGACTGACGAAATAAGTTCTGTTTAATTTATAGGCTGTCAGGTAGAGTTCCTTCCTTAAGGAAATTCTGCGGGCCGGGCCCGGGCCAGGCCGACCTCTGTACTCGCGGGCCGGGCCGGGCCTGGCCGGTGGTAGGCCGGGCCGCGGGCCGGGCTGGGCCGGTGGTGGGCCGGGCCGCGGGCCGGGCCAAATTTAAAAAATGCCCATTTTTTCCAAAAAAGCCAAAACTTTCAAAAAAACACGACTATAAGCTAATTCAAACACATAAACACTCATATGACAATACGGCGGAGTATTTACGTGCAAACTAAATGGCACAAACAAGCATAGAAACAAGCGACATAAAATGACAATTAGGGTAAAACGGGGTAATATGGGCAGAAATTTGCCCCTTTTTGACCATATTACCCGAAGCGCCATGTAACTTTTTACTGGTATTAAGTAGATAGCTTATTTTTACAGCATCAATACTAGTCCCTAAGACCTGCATACTTGTCAAGTATAAAGTTAATACTCTTTGTAAAACAAAAGTTATTAACCGCCAAACTTTATCTGGTTCAATTTAGAGTTGTACGGTCACCTGCGTTTGGGTATTAATACCTCATAATTAAGTTCTCCGATTTAAAATTTACGTCACGTATAGTCCAGTAACTTGTGTTTCTAACAGTGTCAAAACTGTAGCAATAGCTTACTTATAGCAGAGTATTCAGCCCGTCAAACTTTACATTTTTTCCGACGTGGATTTTTGGCAAAACGCACGGAATTGAAATAAATTTACGTGACGTAGATTTAAATTGCTTATATTTCACATTTCAGTTCAGAATTTTGATAGTCAATTCTACGATAGCTGAGGTATTTTTTTGCAAAGAATCAACCCATTTTGTTGATTGGTTCGCAGTATTCAGGTGCTCAAAGTCAAAAGTCACCGTATTAGCCCAAGTGACCGTATTACCCCGATTTACCCTACGTTAGTTGATTTAGGTTTGCATAGGATCACCTAGAATTTATGCTTGAATATAGGTAGCAGTCCTTGCTTAGACTACATCACAAGTTTGTGTCTGAACCATTTTATGTTCGTTTTGCCAGCGACGGTGACTGTTACAGTCCAACATATACATGTAACAGCACAATAATTTGGAGTACTCCTCCCTTGATGGGACCCCCTTCCCTGAGTACAAGTAAAAGTATTAGTACTCTTGACCCCCTTCGTTCCAAAACTATCAAAACTGGGGCAAATTTTACTTTTTCTTCATGTGCCAACAACAAATGTCGAATTTTTTAAGTTTTGGTCACGACGGGACCTTCTCTCCTGTTTTACCCTTGGTGGGAGTATTGGATCCCCCTCTCTCCCCTGGCACCAAATCTTGAGGACGAGTCTTCCCCTCATTCCCACTCAACTAGCATACATGTGCGGTCATACATGTGTTAACAAATTTAGAAATTTATTGAATATTCAATTCAAAAGTATGTACATATGTAGGTAGGCTCAGGGAAGAGCTACTTTGTTAGATGGTGTTAGACTAGTTATACAATTTTTAGCCTTTTTGACCGTTTTTTGTGCCATTCTGTGAAATTTCCAATTTTATTACTGGTCGGCCCGCGGCCCGCGGCCCACAACGGGCCCGGCCCGGCCCGCGGCCCGGCCCACCACCGGCCCGGCCTGGCCCGCGACTCGGCCCACCACCGGCTCGCCGGGCCGGTGGCGGGCCGCGGGCCGAAAATTTTGGCGGGCCGGGCTGGGCCGGGCCTACCTCTCAAAAAACCGGGCCAGGCTGGGCCGGGCCCGCCACCGGCCCGCGAAGGTACTCTACGTCAGGGCAATAACAGCAAGAGTGCATGATATGATGAGTACCTATGACACTCCCTATTTTGACTTGGGGCTTGCGTCCAATCGGAGCGCACAATAGTCCTTTGTTGTACAATTTTCAGAGGGGTACCCCCTTCAGTTGAATACAGTGTCTTTAAATGAGGGGGAGCTTTCTTCGTAGAAGGGTTATCTTTCAATCAAGTACAAGAGTACAGAGTATTGAAATGATGTGGGGTATCCCCCTGAAAACCCTACAAAAAGGCTCCGCTCCGCATTAGACGCAAAGAGAGTGTCATACTCTTCCTATTATGTACTCTTGATATATTTAATAATATCCCGTCATTAAACAGTTCAACAAATCAAGCTGATAATATTATATGTAGCTGCCTGAGGTAACAGTAAATATTTGCGTCAAACTATTTTGGAAACTGATAACTACCGTTAGCTCACCTGAAGGCTACATCATTACATATTAGCACGTAGGGAAAGTCCAGCGTGGGTACGTAGTTTTTAAAGTACAGGGTTTTCATTGGTTGCCGAACGTAGTCGTGAATTTGGACGTAAACATTAAAGAAAGTCACTAATAGCAGGACCGTTATGATGATTGACCACACAGTTCTGAAAAAACAAATTCCATTTATTACCCCTTTGCTTCATGAATTTTTCTAGCTTTGGCTGGGTTTTGATCCGTCTCTACAGATTGGGCCTGTTTTCCAATGACGGGTTAAAAGCAGTTGGGGGGGGAATAGTGGACCTATCACTTTGAGTAGAGCACCTTGGGGGAAGCATTTTTGCTTCTAGAACCCTTGTTTCATTTTTTGATTTTTCTGAGATTATGACCCCCAAAATCTGAACCCTCAGTGAGGGACGTTTTCGCAAATTTTTTCGAAAACCCGTGTTTTCTCTGTTCTAAACATGTTTAATTGGAGTCGGAATAATGTTTACAATTTTTTGGAATCAAAATAAGGGCACGTTAACCCCGTTCTTTCAGAAAAATTGGCCAAATTTACCAGAAACGTCTAACTTTTGAACACATTAATGCTAGGTCTCAGTCTAAGCTTGGGCTTAGGCTTAGGCATAGGTTCAGGTTTCAGGCTTAGGTACTAAAAAATCAAAAGTTTCTGGAGAAACCCTGCCAGCTTAGTCTAGAGAATCCTGCCAACTAAGCCTAGACGATGCCTTAAAACATCACAACGCACTCAAAACTATATAAAACAAAGATTATAGCCATTTTTGGCTTCAAAATTTGACCTACGTTCACTTCTCAAAACACTGAAAATGCAGTTTTCAAGGGATCAGAGGCAGAGCTCAGAAATTTCGAATTTGTGAATAGGAGTTCTATTACAAAAAATGCTTCCCTTGAGGTGCTCTACTGCAAAAAACAGGTCCATTATCCCCCCACCCAACTGTACTGGATCCGCAATGACAGTATTTGTCGTACACTTAATCACTCAGCTGCCGACTCGCTTCACTCGGAAACCTAAGGCATCCTCGTGAAGTAACTGATTCTGTGAAACATAAGACCGACAGGTTTCCCTATTGCAAGATCTCTGAAGCCACTTCACATATGACCAGGTTGAGGTCTAAAGAATACACATATTCAGTTTTTCTCTCATGATCAGCTTTTACCTTCTAGCCTTAGGCACTCGTGTTGGGAGCAGAAACTTGAAACCCGCGATGGACGTTTCCAAGCAGAACTCCGTTTTCATCTGCTGCACCACATCACCAGCCTTACCTTCTAGCCTTGGGCACTCGTGTTGGGAGCAGAAACTTGCAACCCGCGATGGACGTTTCCAAGCAGAACTCCGTTTTCATCTGCTGCACCACATCACCAGCCTTACCTTCTAGCCTTGGGCACTCGTGTTGGGAGCAGAAACTTGCAACCCGCGATGGACGTTTCCAAGCAGAACTCCGTTTTCATCTGCTGCACCACATCACCAGCCTTACCTTCTAGCCTTGGGCAGTCGTGTTGGGAGCAGAAACTTGCAACCCGCGATGGACGTTTCCAAGCAGAACTCCGTTTTCATCTGCTGCACCACATCACCAGCCTTACCTTCTAGCCTTGGGCACTCGTGTTGGGAGCAGAAACTTGCAACCCGCGATGGACGTTTCCAAGCAGAACTCCGTTTTCATCTGCTGCACCACATCACCAGCCTTACCTTCTAGCCTTGGGCAGTCGTGTTGGGAGCAGAAACTTGCAACCCGCGATGGACGTTTCCAAGCAGAACTCCGTTTTCATCTGCTGCACCACATCACCAGCCTTACCTTCTAGCCTTGGGCACTCGTGTTGGGAGCAGAAACTTGCAACCCGCGATGGACGTTTCCAAGCAGAACTCCGTTTTCATCTGCTGCACCACATCACCAGCCTTACCTTCTAGCCTTGGGCACTCGTGTTGGGAGCAGAAACTTGCAACCCGCGATGGACGTTTCCAAGCAGAACTCCGTTTTCATCTGCTGCACCAGTTGTGGCGCAATCTCAATCTCATCCTCAGGCATGGCTGACAAAATCGGCCGATTGTCTGATGCTGTATGAGAACGCTAGTACGCGATGAAATCTAGTGAGAGCGGTATTAAATTTTATCACATGTTATATTGCTAACCGTATTACCTCGTATTACCCCAGAGGTTTTATGCTTTCGTGAAAGGCTGACCTGATGCTTTATTCAAGGGGTCTTTATTCAAGGCTAGGGCTTTATTTGAGGTAATACGGTATTAATGCATCAGCCGGCGATTATGTACTAAAGTGTGTTACGCTGATTAACCGCCTAATTGCTTAACCCTTTCATGCGCACTGTGAACCTCAGGCGCCCTACATGGTGGATGCCCAATCTGGGGCTATAAAGCTTAGCTAGCTAATACTAGTCAACTGCTCTTCAAATGTTTTTTTTCAGAAATCGCAGATCTTTGCATCTAGGGCCCGATTTTAGTCCTGCTGCCACACAACGAAACCTATGCTAGATTAAGCAGTGTGGAAATTTGACTTTTTTTAAACGCAAAAGTAGTATTTGCTTTATGGCCTCATTATGATATTTGATCGCAACTCTGGCAGTCAACTTTTTGTGCAACCGATACAGCGGATATTGTAGTTTATTTCTAGCAGTCAACTATAGTAGGTGCACGGTTATTGTGTTAATACTCTAGGCCCTAGGGTGAGGCGCAAAAGTTGCACGAACTTTCAGCTTTGAGCGCTTATAACTCAAAAACCTAGACCTAGACCCTTGACCGGCTGCCAATGTTTTGTTTACCATTAAATCTCTAGCGAATGGTAGTTTTGCGAGCTCTCTACGACGCACGTAGTTCGAGCCATGGCCAAAAACCTAGAAGGTGTCAAAGTCTGGCTGCCTAGAGAGACAACCTCTGGGCGTTAAAGGGTTCACAAAACTAACAAGTAGGCCGAAAACAATGAGTGCTGGTGCGCTAGAACACAAGCAGGCAGGAGAGTGTCTCACTCTTCTTCTGTAGAGTGAGACTTTAATGTGTACTCTTACTATCATCTTTTGCTTTAAAAAGTTCAGCAGCTTTATGCATCATTCTGTAAGCAAGGCTCCTTGTCCCTAGCTTGATTACGACCCCTAGTCGTGTGTGAGTGTCGTGTTCTATCTCAACCATCTTGAAACGGGCATAGAAGTAAGAATAATTCACACGGGGTCAATAAATGGTATTTCAAAGAAAGAACGACATAAAAGATGGAGCAGGATGTTCGTGATGTAAACCCATAAAGCACGGAGTAAAGTTGACATGCGCAAATCATGTAAGAACGAGCTTAAACTAGGGGTCTTATCTAAAATTGGTATTATCGGATTAGATTTAACTTTATTTCGTCCATAACGCAGCGTCAGTTAAGCTAATCCGTTAAATCTAATTTTGGATAAGGCCCCTGCTGGATTCAGCAAAACCACCTTGCTATATTTTCTTTCAAACGAATTCGCAAAAAAATTTTCTAGTAAGAAAAATTTGCTTAGTTAGTAGCATTTTCCGCTCATGCACCCGTGTTGTAGGTCGACCACTCATTCAACACAATAGGTATATAATTTATTACGGATCTCCCTAAAATCAATAAAATAGGCAACTTTATTGGCCATTCCCGATAAAAATGCAATGTAAGTCTATAACAGTGATATACGTCCCTTTACACAATAAATACAAAAAGTAATTTACAATAAGCCAAATATTGGGTTAAAACTTTTCACAGATTTAAAGTCGGATTATTTTGAGGATGTTTTTGCTGATGACTCAGCCGGGACTGGGTTGAATAAAGCCACAGGAATTTGGTACCGTATCACGCCGTGAATACCCGACAAGGGGGCGACGGTTATCAAAATCGCGTGATCCACAGTTATATTTTGACTCTGGCGAATTGTGGTGAAAATATCCGACGGAACTCTAAGTGGGATTTTCAAAGTTTTTTCATCATTCGGCTCAATTTCGGCCTGCGTTCCCAACAGTCGCGCGAAATCCAACATTCGTCGAGAGTTCAGAATGATATTTCGAATATTATATCCCACATCTTGGATCAACTGGTATTTCACCACCACCCCTTTGGGACTCGAATTAGTCACGTGACATTGCAATTTGATCGTTTCGCCGGCGCTATAAACCGATCGCTCTAGCTGAGCCATAACTTCGATTCTGCCTCCGTTCAGAGGCTGTGATTCGACAAAATCAATTGGCAGATTTGCGCTGCTTTGGAATTCTGATTCAGTTACTTGCAGTGTTGCGCGTTCTTTCTTTTTCCACATCTGAAAATAAAAAATGGAAATTATACATTATTTTGGCTTTCATTTCAATTTTTTAGTCCATTTATATTGATTTGCATGGCCACAAAATAAGCATGATAAACTGAAATATTTTAACTTCCAATGATTGAATCAATCATCCGTCATTTACGTCATTATGAGACAAACAAATTTACGGTGGGATGCAACAAATAAACTAATTCGAAGCTAAGTCTCAGCTCTTTGCTAAATTCTAAGCGCCAATGCACTACTCTTCATTGGTCGATATGTATGAATCGACCATGTGTTGAAAGAAAGAGGATATCAAAATTTCTAAAAAAAGACAATTTGAGGTGCCGGGAATTGAACTCCGCGTGTTGACCCAAGAATGCTAACCACTACAGCACAGACTCCAAGTATCGTAGGCCATCTTTCTCAATTACAACACACGAGACTTGACGCTAAACATGGACTACATATATCTAAAAGCAAATCATCTAAAGCTAAAGTCTGACAAAAAATAGTTGCACTAGTTGAGAAAACGAGATCTCGTTACGAAAAGAATAGATTTTGACCATCAAGAGTACAGCAAGTAGTCGCAGAAGTCATGCAATAAAAATAAGTAACTAGCGCAGCTATGAGACTTTACTTCATCCATGTTACCTTATTCTTAACGCCCACTTCGGCAATACACTGGTGTTCGATTTTGCCGAATTTCCCGTGAAATGTTCCCTGAAGGTCGGTTGGGACCTGAACCCGGAACGGGAACCTGAACTCCCCCGTGGACTTTTTCTGAAAGGCCGCCGGGTCCGTTTCACTGTCCCACAGTTTGGCTTCGTTCCACACCACCTTGTTATGATACAAACAATGCTTGCCGTTGAACTTTTTGAAGCTCACGCGAATGGACATTCTGAATCAGAAAAATCATAGTTGTTTTTATTTGTGCACAGTAGTTCCGATAAAGAGTGAGACACTCTGCCGTCTACCCATCAAAAGAGGTTAACTTAACCAATCATGTTCGTGTTCGAGCTTGTTCGAGTCGAGACCATAGCTGCACATAGGGCGGGGGGGGGTAGGGGGTATCAACCCCCCCCTGAGGGGTAGGCACCCCCCCCTCCTCAGACACCAAGCACCCCCACCTCAACCACCCAATCCCCCTCTGACTGCCAAAAAAGTGTGCCAAAATTGAATAAAAAGTAGAAAAATCGCAAAAAATGTCTGACCGCAGCCAAAAAAGAGCTTCAAAAATAAGTGAAAAAGTACACAATTTTTCCGGCTTTCCCCCTACATAAAACCAAAACCAGGACCCCCTGACCGCCGGGAGACTCCATTTATATACTTAACAGACACCAGTGTTTTAGGGTTGATTTATCAAAAAAGCCGTGTGTCGTTCAGCTGTGAAAATTGACAAAAAACGGCAAAAGCACGCTCCATGCTACACGCTAAGCAGGCTACGCTACAAAAGCACGATATATACGTAGTGCAATTAATGGCGAATTTTTTCTATTCTGTCGACACAATGGACTGGTCAAACGTTAAAACAGCCTAGACATATCCACTAAACAAAAAAACAAAAAAAACGTGACATTAAAAAATTGGGCGAGAATTCCGTAAAGGAGGTAGTAATTTGGTTAATTTAAATTGACCATTTTGATCTGGCATTATTACGTTTCTGCTGCCGTGGTGCTATAAAACCAATCCATTACAAATATCTTCTCATTGTTGTTCACTGGAAACCATTTTTTTGCCTTTCTTCGACAACTACCCAGTACCCACCCACAGAATTGTCAAAAATTATTCTTGCTTACTGGAATATCAGCGTTGCTTCCACATTTGTGGGCAAGTCTTGTCCACTGTTGAAAATGAGCAATTGTCCCGATACCGTTCGACCGGCAGTCACCTGATCGGAGTCCAGGCTGAGCTGAATCTTCTGAACGCCCATTCCTACAAGTAAAGAAGGACAGTTAGTCGAGTGGTCGAGTGGGTTGAGTGTGGGGTGAGTTGGTCTAGTAGTGGGTCAAATCCCAGGTGAATATTATATACTACACAATACAGCTGTGCTGTTTTTTCAATAAATTTAATTATACTCCGCAAAATCGAATATTATATAGTAAGGCGCATTGTCACGAAAGTCAAACACAAAAAAAATGAAAATCAAAAAAATTCAATCAAAAAATACAAAAGCATTAAAATATAAAAAGCTCAAAAACTTAAAATGAAAAACAATAAATAGGGTGTTGTTCAGACAACATAAATCGGCCTTATATTTGTTTTTTAAACGGTTTGTTGACAATAACATTAAGCCCATTTGATATTCATACAAAAGCATAAGATAGTTGACTAAACAACTAAATAAGGCTATAATAAAAACCAGCAAAAATATACATGTTTACCCAACAGCTTGTGTGACGCCATGAAATATAAAATCAATTTCTCATGAGCTCAAGAGCAGGCAGAAGGCTCAAAGCTAAACCTAGAATAGCTCTGGGAATATAACTGGGTTCAGCTAAGTGGAGCGGCAATAGGGTTGTGATAATTCAAGTCTGGGTGGGCTTTAAGCGACGGCTTGAATTAAACACTGAGACAATTATATGCGTTAAAGCCAGGTTCATACTTGTCCGTGTCCCAAAAGCCTAGCTTATACTTGTCCTTGTCTACATATAAAGCCCAGGTTATACTAATCCTTGTCCACGAAACCTTTACTAGTCTTTTGACCAGTAAAAATGGACATAAAAAACTTAGAGCGGGAAAAATGTTGCATATAAAGCCCGGTTCATACTTGTCCTTAAGGACGTAAGGACAGGGACAAGGACAAATTTCGATCAGCTACAGTGAAGAATTTACAAAAGCATTTGGGCTAATTTTTTACATACAATCTGTATGTGACCCAGACTTTTTTCAGGCGAAACATCAACTAATTTGGCCAGGTAGTTTTATTGGATTCGTTTAGGGACAAAACCATAAGGACATGGACAAGGACGAATATGAACCGGGCTTTAGACTGTAGAATGTAGCTTTATTTTAGCAAGCTACTGAATTGTATAAAACAGACTGACATAAACTTTGGCATCATCAAAAAATTATCAAATCACGTTGAAGAACCCAATAAAAAAACACCGTCCACTTTTCAGCGATCGTGATTTTTGAATTTCAAGACCTTTTTGAACTAAATCAAACTGCAGCAAACTTTCAAGAATTTCTGGTAGGGTGAACGATTCTACAACCCCTCAGTGATTCTACAACTCCCAGACTGCTGTAAAATGTTTATGGTTTCACAACACAACGTCGACAATAAATCGGTGAATAAAAAAATATTGATAAGATTACATAAACACAAACACATTGGACCAGAAAAAAAGCAAATAAACCAAAAAACCGGCAAAGCGAAGCCAGATAACCGCTTTAGTAAAAAACGTACGACGTAATTTTCGGCTGTTTTGGGCTAGAAAATAATCACCAGAGTTATCAATTAAAATTATTTACTATTGGCTAATAAAACTTTACCTAGCGACTTCGAAAGGTCACTAATTTAGCTTTTATGGAGCTACGTATGTAAATTTCGTTCAGCGTTTTTTGTGCGCCATATTTTGCCATAAACGAACCTACGTATGTACGTACATTGTTGTTCAGAACATTGTAATAGGATCTCTAAGAATTTGATGCAAACAAGTAACAGCCCAAAAAAATTTATGTATATACTCCTCCCCCCATGGTGGGACCATCCCACCCCTAAACCTACGAATTTTAACCCTCCTCCCCAAAGTTCGGCGCAATTTTTACCTTTAATGGCCAAAAAGAAATGATTTCAACAATTTCTGGCTAAAATTTAGGTACGGGGAACACATTTTTTCGGCGTACACTTTTTTCCGTGACACCGGCCCCTATAAGTACACAATTCTTAGTTACTATTATTTATGATTATTAAGTAACTAATGGGTTCAAGAGTACATACATAAAAAGAAGTGTGACACTGCATACGTTTATGGCCTGGCAGCGCGGACATGCTGCGACCATTACCTCCCGAAAAAGGCAACTGTGGCGGGGGGTATCCCCGTACATGAATGAGGTCATAGGTCTCATGCCCGCTTCCCACTGCAGGTTTAAGGGTAACGATTTAAGGTTTAACGTAGAACATGATTTGAACATATTGCACATTCCCACTGCATAGGTTTAAGGTTTAAGATTTAAGGTTTAAGGTTTAAGAATTAAGGTTAAAGGTTTAACGAAATTGAAAAATTTCAACTTTTTGGTATACGGTTTAAGGATTTAGCCAGTCTGCTACGAGCTGTATGCGGAGCTTCTCCATTCGGTCAATCAGTTACGAGCTGTAGGCGGAGCTTCCGTATGCTTTCAATCAGCTGCGAGCTGTGGGTAGACGGAGCTTCTGCATCCAGCCAATGAATATATATCACTCAAATATCGTTAAACCTTATACTGCCAGTGTGAATGAAACGTTAAACTTTAAACTTTAAACCTTAAACCATAAACCTTAAACCCGGAGTGAAAAGCGGGCATCAACCGTGGAGGAACCCCCCACAAATCAACCCATAGGTCTCAAACGTGGGGGTCGACCGCACATTTGGGCTATCCCCTGATTTGTGCGGAGAGGTGCCATTCCACGTTTGAGACCAGAATTGATTTATCTCGGGGGTCACCCCCACAGTTGAGACCTATGCCTTCATATCCCCGTCACAATGTGGCCTTTTTTTGGAGATAATGGTCGCAGCATGTCCGCGGCGGCCAAGCTATGGTGCAGAAGAGTGGCATACTCTTCTTATTATGTACTCTTGTTATTATTAAGTAATTGCATGTTATTAGTTACTTAAGAAGTTAAAATGCTTACCAGAACGAATACTATTTATATTAAGCCTTGGTCTTTTCACAGACATTTTGATTAAAATGGATTAAATAATTTTAATCCAAGATATTGAAAACTATTGGACTGTCGTATACTTTTATCGCTGTTGACTAAAACAAAACATATATATAGAAAAGAAACATTACAAAACTTTGCAAAATTTACAAGTTCAATACATAAAAAAGTATGCCATTTTGTTACATATATAAAAACTGACTAGACAATTTGTATGGTTTTAAACTTTGTATGTAAACCAGTATTTACAAATGTCACTAAGGATAACACCAAATTAAACAAACTTAATAATAAACCGGAAAAATATTGAGGAGCGAAATTCAAAGTTTATGCACAAATCGATAACAAAATTTACAAAATGTACTACTGGCGAAAAACTAAACCAATTTTTTATGTGAAACTTCAGTAGGTAATATAATGGCTTGCAGCCCATGGACATTATATTAAAATCTGATCAGAACTTGCGGCGCATTCGAACTTAAAAAAATGATAAACACTCTTGGGCCCGGTTCCCACTACGCAGAAATAAGCATTAAGCAGCAACAACAAGTATTTAGGTGGAAATATGAATTTAGAGGCATAAGTAAGAAATAAGGAACTACAAAAAGACTAAGAAATAGACAAATTCTTTCGAAAACGCACATTGCACCGATTGTTATTTCTTATTTCTGCCTCATGAAAACCAGACCCTACGAAACGAACCATTATGAACCAAAGTCTGACCAAAAATTGCTGAACCCTGAGAAAAAACAACTCGCTGTATTCTTGATGCGTGCAACTCCTTTTTTCGTAGTGAGATCGCGTTGTCTCAGGGCGCAGCATTTTTGATGAGACTTTAATCTGGCTACATAACTTAGCTTAATAAGCATCATCATAGACCGCTTTCAGTCATTTCCTAATGAAAAATATAATATCAGTCAGAAGGCCTATGTACTTAATGCATTTATATAATGTCACATAGGTAATCATATGTTATTCTCCACGGCTCATAGTTAATCAAGCAGGTTCAATAAAAAGGTCAAGCTTCAAACTAAATCCCGACAGATGATTGCTATAATGACTTTCAATTTCGAAGTTTGAGTGGGTACTTTAGTGGCTAAAAAGCACATCAGGACGTGGGCTCGTATGGTTAATACATAAATTGAATTTTTAAGACATGTTTAATGTTTTCATAAAAGGTTTTTTCATCCTATCTTGTTAAGCACTTAAAAAAATTTTGTATATAATTTTGTCACAGTATGTAGAATACAAGGTATAACGAAATTTGTATTTTTAGCACAAATTAACGGTGGACTCCACCAAATCGGATTAACTGACGATTAGCTTAAACCGATTTAGCTCAGGCTTAAGTTACCTTAATCGTTTAAGGAATCATGACCATCAATGAACATTAGCGCAGTTGGCGCTTAAGATTTAGTTGAAAACTGAGGGTTAACTGCTATTTAGTTGTAATCACCTAAATTTATTTAAGTGGCAGCTAGCTCCAGCTCAACCTTTAGTTAATTCTATTTGGTGCAATCCACCGTAACTTTCATAAATCAACTTTAATTTAATTTTAAAAATTAAACTATCCATTTTAACTCTCAGTAATTAGCGAATCAGTTGCTAGAATATATAAATGTTCTGAGTACCCGAAAAACTGACTTTAGACCAAATAGAACCAGAAATATAGACCAGAAAATGTTGGTTTCACTAAGTTACACCAGCTAACAAACTCTAGCTATATAACGCGCCAGCAAAATATATCATCATATGTCTCGGAGGAAAGCATAAAAAACATTTCCGAGCCAGTTTTGAAAAGAACAGCTGCTAGAAATGGCTCATTAATATTATCAAGAGTACAGGATATGACGGGTCTGCATGCCAAGACATTTATATGTACTCTTGATAATATTAGCTAAACACGCACACACATGTATGTATATTAGTCGGGAATAGTTTATTTGCGGTTAAGTATGTACTAAGGTCGTATGAGACATATTAAGACATAAGAGCACTAAACTGACCAAGAAAATAACAAGAGTACATAATAGTAATCTCACTCTTATAGAAGATTTTTCTGTATATACGAGTGAGACACTATTATGTACTCTAGTGATGTGGATCGGATCGCCGGATCGGATCGGATCGCCGATCCGGGGGTCGGATCGGATCGGATCGGATCGCTGAATTTGCCGGATCGGATCGCCGGATCGGATCGGCTTTAAAATTTCGGATCGGCGATCCGGATCAGTAGTAAAAATTTTGAGTCTCGACTACAAAATTTTGTAATTTGCCAAAAATTTTGCGTAATTTCAAAAACTTTTCGAGCGATCAATCAAACGCACAAGTATAACTACTACTCAAATCATCAAAATATCGGTTTTATATTACCGAAAGCGTACAGTGTATGCATAGACCATATGCAAGTGGAGGCGAGGTTTCTCATCATTGAAGTTGCGTGAAGACGCGTACTAAATGTGTGATGTGAAATGTTTAGAAATATATATATCTTAATTTTCACCTACAAAAACAATCTTTCAACATTCTTTCCGTTAACACAAGAGTTGGGAATCGACGCGGATCAACACTTTCTACCCGCGACCCAACCCAGCCCGCGGTTTGACACTTGTGGGTAACCCACGATCCATTCCGCGCCGTCAAAGTTGACCACGACCAACTTTGACCCGCCATTTTAAGATCCCGTACCTGATGATCGACCGTTTTTAGCAGATCCAGATACCCCTGTACAATTTGCACAGTGCGGTAGTTCACGACCTGCGGTAGTGACCCAAAATTGTCAAGACATTTCCATTCCAATTAATCAAAATTTTTGGTCGTGGGATTGTCTAAGTTGCTCTCACTATAAAAATGCCATTTTATCATTTATATACACAAGATATTTTATGTAGCTTTCATCAAGGTTACGTAATGTTTAATCGGATCGGATCGGCGGATCGGATCGGATCGACCGATCCGGGCCTGGATCGGATCGGATCGGATCGGATCGCCAATCAAGCATCCGGATCGGATCGGCATCAAAATTTCGGACCGATCCGATCCGATCCACATCACTAATGTACTCCTGACGATAAGTTGCTATTATGTAGGCGAACAGATAACTTTTGAACGGAAAATTTCGTTCCATAAATTCAGCCGTGAATTCACAAACTTAGGGCCAATTCCTAAACTGAATTAAACGGATTAGATTAAAAATTCATTCCTTGATAATTCTTTTTAAAGTTGAGATAGATTTACGAAATATTGTGCAGAAGCGAGAGACGTTATGAATACTTTGTACAGCAAATTATGACTGAATTCAATGACAATGTCCTAAGTTATAAGGCAAAACAAGTTTTAATCTAATCCGTTTAATCCATTTTAGGAATCGGTTCTAACATAGTCATTTATTTTAAACTGAAAAAGGTGAAGATAGACAGTTAGCTCGTTTCCTGGAAGAGTGTTCTAGGTAAAGCTTATTACCTTAATACAATATGTAGCCTATACATCTAAAGCTTTCTCTCAAAAAAATATTATTCTTGCAAAAGCTATTACGCTGAAACAGCAGACACAGCTGCTTCGTGACGTAAATAGTAAAAAACAAGGCATATTAGCCAAAAAATAATGGAAAAATGCTAATGCATTCTATATTTTCACACTACCTTGACTTAATCAATTCCTGAGGTCTGCTTGCAAGCTAGATGTAAATTATTATTATTAAACTAATCCTAACATACATAATACGTTTAATCGGAATATTATCTCAAATACATGACAAGGATACAGATTCATACTTGCATCCATTATATCCGTTCAGCCGGCAAAATTACGAAATAATCATGCCACCATAAGTTTATATATGAGTTTATCTCAAACTGTGCGGCCAATATTTTGTCATTTTGCCGGCTGAACGGACATACGGATGTAACTGTGAATCGACCCTTGGATTTATTCGATAAACTTTTGTAAATCCTTCATACAAAGCTTTATTGAAGTAAATACAGATAACCTAAATGCGTTCAAATAGTTAATAAATCCTTCTGTCCAACTAAGCATATGCAGCAAAGTCTATTAACAAAACAAACGACAGACAAAATGACTCCCTTGAGCCAAAACTAAAACGAAGTTATAAACACGGGTCTGTGCCATTTGGCTAGCCAGGAATAGAGACAAGGCTAGGAAATATTGATCGGCCTAAGCCAAAGTACGCTGTAAAAGTTTGGTGTGTGAATAATACACTAATCGATATGCAAATTAGATGGATGTACGTAAATTACGTATATATGTACTTATGTAGCTCTTGAAAACGGTTCGCGTACCGTACGTACATATGACAGATTTATACGAACAGTCTTTGTTTACAAATTAGCGACCATCCTTTACCGGATTAAACGGATTGGACTTATTGGGTGGGATTCACAAAGCGCGTTTAAATTAGACCCAGTCTAAGTCTTAGACTGCGTTTAAACGCAGTCTAGCTAAACGAACGTTTAGACCCAGTCTAAGTCTGCATATGATTAGCGTGTAAATTTTGTTCTATTTTCGTGTTCTAAATTTGATTACGTTCTATTCCTGATTCACGAGCTCAGTCTAAGTTAAACGTTCGTTTAACTTAAACGCCCGCTAGTGTTGAATTTAGACTAGCCTTTTGGCTAGTCTAAGGTTAGTCTAAGTATTTTTTCATTATTTTACTTAAGTATTTTTTAACATTTTTGACTTTTATAGTTTTAATTAGTTCTTATTCAACTTATAGGCTAATAATATCGTGTATTATCATGTCTATTTTACTTTTTAGCTGCTAGTATACGTTCATATGACAGTTAATGTGGATGATCTAGTTTTATAAAAGAAAAATTTTGTTTACCATACTGTTTACTTATTCATTTTTGCCATTAACAGTTTATAAAGCTCTAAAGTTAGTAAAGTCAACTACCTAATTAACTTAAATTGATAAAAATGATTAAAAATTACAAAAATTACTGAAGTAATAATTAATATACTTATACTATCCTATTCATAATGATAATGAAGATATCATCTCCATATTAAAATATCAGTTAGAACCATGTGTGTTATTTAGACGTTTAACTTTCGAATCTCGTGCAGTGGCTTGGTTCCAAAGTTATACGCAACGTAAATCGGAGTTATTTGTCTGTTGCTACAAGCAACGTTTAAACGTTATTACAGAAAACTCTTTACTTCCAATCTGTTTCATCAAAGTGTCTAAAAGAAGCGTTAATGCTTCATACTAAACCGCTAAGCTGTGCCTTTGAGTTTAAAAGGGCGTAAAATGGAGTTATTTTTCCTCCGCAGAATCCTCCGCGACAGGCCATTTTTGTAGTCAGTTATTTCTGAAGGTTAACCACAAAAATGGCCACAGCTTAGGCTAGGAACATCGTAGAAAGATGACAATTACGTCATTAGAAAGACAATTTTTAGCGCTTTCAGATGACATATCACATGATGGCGCAACGTCCTGAAAATAAGTCAAAATTTCACTTTCTAAATTTTGACGTACGCTAAACGTCACGTCACAGGGTCATATGACCCATCATTTTAAAGCTCTAACAATTTCCTTCCAAATGACGTTGAAATTATAATTGTACCATTACCGTATCAAAAGTTATGGCCCCTGAAAACTTTTCCTAAAAGGGGCTAATTGTACAGATCACACCATGGGTGATCAAATCCCAAAACAATTGAATTTAGGCAAAAAATTTAAAAATTTTTTGTTCATCTTTAAATAATGTAGCATGAAATAGACTAAACTAAGATAAATACTATTAGTCTAACTAGTCTAAACTAGACGCACTAGACTTGTAAATAATAATAATAATAATAGGCATTGAGCTTTAAGCATAATCATACCAACTATAAACTGTTCTCATTATTATCGCTTAATGCTGTTGCTTCATCTTTGTTATTTTAACTTGCAACAAGATAGCTCAAGTTTTAGGTATTTTTAAGGGTTGTTGTTTGTAATTGTTTCAATTAATGTCAATTTTTAATTAATAAAATTGTAGGTTAAATAGTAAATTAATTATCTTATTTACCAATTGTCAAATTTTCTTTTAAACTACGTAATTAACTTGAATTTCAAATTAACTTTCATTGAAAAGTATTTATTACCTAAATTAATAGCATTGTCGGTACGTATTAAAGCAAAATGTTCTGCAATAGAACTGAAAAAAGAATCAAATAAAGAATTCTGTTAAACGAGCCCGTTTAACTTAAACGGGCTTTGTAAATCACGTTTAGACTCGGTCTAAACGTTCGTTTAAGTTACACAAGGTTTCAATTGAAATAGAACATAAAAATCGGATGACACACACTAATCATATCAATCTCTGTGAATCATGTTTAACTTAGACCAACGTTTTAGACTGCGTTTAAACGCAGTCTAACTTAGACTGCGTTTAAACGCGCTTTGTGAATCCCACCCATTGTAGTCCGCGTGGAGGAACAACATATATATTAGACTAAACGGGCTACACGACTTAAAAGAATCCACTTGCTTAGTTTTAATCCGAAACCATTCGTAAACAATCAGTGGACTCGAAGGATTTAGGATTGGCGTCCACAGTGCACATTTAAGTTCGTTTAGTCCGATTTTAAGTCGGTGATAGTTAAGTCCGTTTAATGTAGACGTTTAGGAATGGCATTCTTAAACACGATTTTAAACCGTTTAGTCGGACTAAACTTAACTCCTTTAATTTGGCGAAGAAATGATCCCTTAGATTTCAAGCAAGCAAATTTTTAGATTTGTCTACACTGAACCCTGCGACGAGTACGAACCACGTCACTACTCACTACAGGGTTCACTATATAATTTTGTTCCTTCAGCATAGAAATCCTACGTTTTCTTTCAAATTTGGATTCAGCAATTTTTGGTCAAACTTACCCGTAAGCGTGACCGTCTGCCCACTAGCAAAAGTTTGATCAGCTATTGCGGAACATTTAATAGCAGAACCGCCAACTTTTGGGACGTAAGCTAGACCAGTAGATGTCTATAAACGTGCAAAAAAGCGTTGTTGTATCTGGCCGTTTTCCTGTGCTGGCTTGCGGACATTTTCTTACGGACACGGACAAGTATGAACAACTAGGCTATGGTCAGTAACCCGAAGCCAATTTGTAACACCAACAAAAGAATTCGCATCTACTTGAGTAAACTTGAAGAAAAAGTGAAAACAAAAGTCAATTTTCTCTGACTAGAAATAGTCGCTAAAAGTAAAGCACGTTCAGTCCGAAAGTTTTAAAATCGCAACTTTGAGCAGAATTTTTAACATTTTCAAACAAAAACAAGCTTCCGAATATGGAACGGTCTACAAGATTCTGTAGACAAAAAAGCGCGACAAACTTTATTCTGAGTAAACTTACGTTCGACAGGATGAATGATCTTCGTTATTCGCTTAACCGCAGCTTGTTTACCAATATTTGGCATATTTACAAAATAATTATGACAACAGCAATATAATTTGGAAAATCGGACTCGAAAATATTACACAATGTCGAATTTAAAATTTTCCACGCTTTGTGTACCTCAAAACGCCCAAAAACTAGTTTGGAATGAAATAAAACAACCTTGTTAGTAAAAAAGTTGGTAAAACATGTTTTATTTCACAAAATGCTTCTGACTTTTTTGCGCACCTGTAAAATTGGACGAATAATTGCAACTTTAATTATAAAGTAATTGAATTAAGATTAAGTTAAACTTAAAATTGTATTTTCTCAGGGCCTATTCCTTTACCGGATTAAACGGACTGGACTTATTTTAGTCCGAGGTTTTGGAATGACAAATCAGACCAAACAGACTAAACGAGTTAAAATAAGTCTGCAGCTTAATTTTAGTCTGACCCCATTCCAAAACTACCACTGGACTAAACGGACTTAACATGCACGCTTAACATTAGCGTGCATAGTTAAGTCCGTTTAGTCCGATTAAAAAGCAGCGCGCTAAAAGTTAAGTCCGTTTAATCCGGAGGTTTTGGAATGGCATTTCTAAGCTTAATTTTTAAACCGTTTAGTCCGATTATAATTAACCCTTTAATCCGGTAAAGGAATAGGCCCTAAGACACACACACACAATGTAGGGTAAAACGGGGCAATATGGTCGTATTTTTGGACCCATTTTGGTCGATTACCCTATTTCAGTTAACAACTTTTTACAGACATGTTATCTCTATGAGGTCAACGCATGTTAAATGAACCTATTGGTCAAGTCTTTTTGCAAAATTTCAAGTCTCTCAGTTAAACTTAGCCGTTGAAAAGCTCAGCTAAAGGTGAAGCTGAAATTTGCTTAAAAACAGGGTAAATTGGTTGCATGTGTAGGTTAATATGGTCGAATTTAGGGTATTATGGTCGCTGTTCAAATCATACTCCTTTTTTTAATTCTGAAGGAAATAAGCTGTAATTTTTTACAAAATTTAATGAGTTATTTATGGGCACGACCTGCGGTACAGTTACAACAGTAGCACATAATGATTCTTAGTGCAAAATGCATGTTCATTTGTAGAATCTACATTAGCTTAAAGAAACTAGTTCAAACAAGCAGAAGCTTACTGCAAAAGTAATCCAGTGAGTGAGCACTAGCAGGGTGAACGTTTGACAACATTAGACCTGTTGCGCAGTAAAATCTAACCGCAAACAAAAGTAACTTTTAATAATTCCAATAGTGCATCATTGAAAGAATATGACACTGCCTGAACTAGTCACATTGTTTTAACTAATCTTGTGCAGTGACCAGTTCACGTCGGTAATTGTAATAAACGCCAAGTTTCAAGTCATCCCCGTACACAAAGTCCCAAACTGCAGTCGATTTTCTGCTTTAGTTTAGTTTTCTGAGCTCATATTTTTGCTTTATAGGAGGCGTAGCTTTGGGCAAAATGAGCAGTACTTTTAACAGAAGGTGTCATTATGTGCAGTGTGTTTAATTAAAATTAAAATTTAGTGGTCACGTCACACAGAAAAAAGTAATGAAACTAAATTCAAGCATGATTATTATTAAAATTGAAAATAGCCGCAAGATTGCTTTGAATTCAAGCCATAATAATATCAAAACATTTTAGAAAAATTAATAGTTTGTCTCAAGTGTAGCTACAACACTTTGCTACAACTAATGCTGAACTTTTGTTTTGTTGTTTAGCGCCATGTTTGCAACTCATAAAAATTAAAGGTTACGGGTTATAGGATTACGTGAACTTGAACGACCCGACAACGTAATTCGGCCCGTATTCATCAAAAACTCATTTGAAATATAAATTTGAAAAAACTGAAAAATAATAAAGAAGGTATGAATGTCCAAAAGTAGACCGTTGAAAGTTTCTAGATAGGAAAGATCAAGTTAAACTATTTTTCGCAAAAGTTTGATTTAGAAACACATAAAAATCAAAGATGATCGGGGAGTCGAACCAGAGACCTCTCGCACCCAAAGCGAGAATCATACCGCTAGACCACCGAGATACACACGATACAAGACTTTGAAAACGAGTAAGTTAAACCAAAATCTCAGCATACGTGTACCGTCTTTCTACTATTGACACGTCATGTAAATTGCACTGTTTTACATAAAAATTTACAAAATAGCAGTAAGGAAGAAGCAACTAACAAATAGGTAATCATTTCGGTTTTCTGTTTTGACATTTGTAAAACTAAGATCTTCAATACTCAAGACCGGTTGGCTCAGGTGGTAGTGCGTTAGCATTTATTGAGCATCTGACTGCAAGTCGGAAGTTTGGGGGTTCGAAACCCCACCGGTTGTCAACTTTTGCATTCTGCCAATTTTCAGGTGCTGTTCTTCAACTTGCGTCTTCTCGTTAGCCAACATCGAGCAGCCTACCTGTCTTTCTATTGTTAACGTAGGAAATTACACAGGTTCCAGTGTTAGGGCAGGCCTTCCAGTGTTATATAACACTAGAAATTCGACCTACCTGCACAAAATAACAGGGAAGTCTCTTTATGCACAGATTCTGCAAATTCTATACAAACCAAGTATAAAGTACCTGTTGCGCTGTGGCGCAACAGGAAAAAAGTTTAACTTGTCGAACATGTTTATATTTAACAACTGACAAGGTTTATCGAGCCAAGATATTAAAATTTAAATTTAAAGCCAAATTTAAATCGTAGCTGGGACTGCAAATGGGGAGGGGGTGCACCTCAGCAACTGTTTTGCTCAGCTGATATGCTGCAGAGTGCTGCTTACGTTAACCTGTGGGCGGCAAGGCTTAAAATAAGAAAATTGACTTTGAAGTTTGCAGCATTTTGATCCATCATTTATTCAACCATTTTTTACAAGCAGTAGCTTAAATTAAACCTCAACTTTTCTATTTTTTCTGTAAAATTTCAACCGAAAAGCTTGAACTGACAATTTCCCCGAAGCAATCTTCAAACTCTCATCTGCAGTTCTGCCGGTTGTTGCACCACAAATTTTACACGTGTTTGATGGTTTGGCCGGTTGTTAAGCTGCTATAAAGTATTGCACATACACGATAAAAATTAGCGGTTAGCCGCTTTCTACCTAATGCACCAAGAACGTATGCTGACATCATGAATGCTCTATTTTGGCACAGACGTAGCAGAACGTACTACGTAATGAGTAGGGCTTGGCACGGCTACACGGTACGAACCGTGTACACGCGTGTAACCGTGTACACGCTAAGCTTAGCGTGTACACGGTTAGTGGTCACTATCCGCGGTTACTTAGCGGTTACAGCGTGTACACGTTAAGTTACAGTAACCGCGGATACTGTAACCGCTTACTCGAAACGGATAGTGTAACCGGTTTACTCTAAACGGATAGTGTAACCGGTTACTCTAAACGGATAGTGTAAACGGTTACTCTATACGGATAGTGTAACCGGTTACACTATCCGTTTTCCTACTTCGTGTACCCGTTAAGAAAAATGTTCGCTTGGCTGCTGGATTTATGCAAATTAGCCTGCAATCGTGCGCAAGCGATTTGCCTGTGTGTTATTTCATATACGCATTTGTGTGCAAGCTATATTCTTCAAGATATATAAAGGAATTTATACTGACAGCTCAGCATTGTCCAGTAGCTCATATGGTAGCTTGTTGGTCTGCAGATCTAGAGATGGGTGGTTCGCATCTTCCCTTGGTCATTCCTCCCCCTCTGCTTCTTGACGTTTATTAACCAACCGATTAGTAACCGTGTAACCGTTTAGTAACCGTGTAACCGGTTAGTAACCGTGTAACCGTTTAGTAACCGTGTAACCGTTAGTAACCGTGTAACTGTTTACATGGTTAGTATCAGTGTAAACGGCTACACGGATACTTAGCGTGTAAACGATTACACGGTTACACGGATAATTGCAGTAACCGTTAGTTAGCGTGTGCACGCGGTTACTAGCCCTCGAAACTAACCGTGTACACGGATAGTGATTTTGTAACAGTGCCCAGCCCTAGTAATAAGTTTCGAAAAAATTATAGCGCTAACTGCTGTAACTAAATAATATTTCACCAAAATCAACTTGTACAAAAAAAATTGATTTACTCGCCGTAGCGAATCAGTAGACGCTGGCGGTTTCTTCCTCTTGAAGAAGCCGAACAGGTTCATGAGTGAACCAAATTTTTAAACTTTTGCTTTTGAGGAAGCGTAGAAATCCGACATTGTTTGAAGTTGAGCAACAACCAGCCAACTCGCATTACATCACTTTTTGGCCGGTTGTTGCATTAATTGCCTTCAGAGTGCAATAACCGTCCAACAGAAAAGATGCTCTATCTTCGCACAAAGTTAGCAGTAGCACCACTGAATAGAGCATCATCGAATTTACAAAAGTAGCTACTTAACTCCATTTTTTCAAAAAATGAAAATATCAGGTTGCTGTTTCAGGTGACCGATTTACACAAAAGGTAATGCTAGAATTGCGTTCCGAAGACCAGATTACTTGTAGCAAGAGTACATAATAGGAAGAGTATGACACTTTTCCTATTATGCCTACGGGCGTGCGTACAATGCTCAGCGCGAAATAGCCCGTTTATGTACGGTTTTGAGGGGGGGTACCCCCCATCAACTGAAGACCCCGCACTCAACTGAGGGGGGTGGTACCCCTCATCAACTGAAGACCCCGTACTCAACTGAGGGGTACCCCCTACTCAGTTCGATACCCCGTGCTCAAATGAGGGGGGGCACACCCCCTCAACTCTGTACCCCGTCTTCAGTTGAGGGGGGGTACCCCCCCCCTCATTTCAAGACACTGAGAAAGTGTTTGCGCTACCCCCCCCCCCTCAGTTCAGTACCCCGTCTTCAGTTGAGGTAGGGGTACCCCCCCTCAGTTCAGCACAGCAACGAAAGTCTTCCTCAGTGTCTTGAAATGAGGGGGTACCCCCCCTCAGTTGAGTACGGGGTCTTCAATTGAGGGGGGTACCCCCCCCCCTCAAAACCGTACATAAACGGGCTATTTCGCGCTGCGCATTGGACGCACGCCCGTAGGCATAATAGGAAGAGTGTCATACTCTTCCTATTATGTACTCTTGCTTGTAGGGGTATCAATTTCACAATTCCAAAAATCTACCTTTTTCACGTCTCGGAGGTTCCATGGAGCGTACTACGCACAATTTTTAGTTGAACTGCCATAAATTAGCGAAAAAAACAGACAATTTATACATTCGACCGTGTTACCCTTCACTGACCATAATACCCGACGTCAACGACCATATTTGCCGATTAGCGACCATATAAGCCTACAAATTTTAACTAATACTAACAGCATTAATATTTAAGCTAAAATAAACAAGTTGCCCCTAAAAGGGACAGGGTTCCTCCCCAGAGATGTTCATATATAATTGAAAATAGGTAGAATAGGTAGCATCTACTCATTCTTACTGTCCTACAGAAACCTTCTAACACGTATAACACACGATTCGTTACTTTTTTTCAAGTCACAAATCAGCGCAAAATATATATAGCACGATTGTACCGATAGATGATGGTGATGTGACGCCTTCTAAACTTATTGTACCGACTACCGATAGACCATTTTAATACAGATGCAATGCCAGTTTGTGCTCTGTGATGGTGCCGCTGATCGAATTTGCTGGCTGTTGCATTGGCTTGGCCAGTGCAATTGGCTTCCGCTGTTGTCTTGGCTGTGAATTTAGTCCGAAATTTATGGTTGCTTGGTCTGCATTTAATTGCTGTACTGCTGTATTGTATTGATGTCTGCTTGTGCTGTTTGTCTGGCAAGGGCTTTGTCCGCAAATAAGTGTGAGTCACTAAACCGAATCATAAACACAGAACAGAATTGCACAGAGTAACACAGTAACACAATGCAGAGCTCACAGAGTCACAGTTGCCGTCAAGCAACTAGCATGTACAATTGCTTCACGCTGCAGTTTCAAATATTTACTGTATTAATCTAGATTTTCTTTCTTTTAGTCATCATTTATTTCAACAATTAAGAGCCAAAATCATAGGATACTTTTTTGTACTGCCTAGTAATAGGTACCTATGCAAAGTTCCCCACCCCCAGCCCCGACCGTGTAGAGTATAGACGCCAGGGTCTTTCGTGTATACAGTGTAAACTGTAAATTAAATACATACACTGTCAGCGGGGTGGCAGTGAACGTAGTTTGACTTTAAAAAACCACCCTCTTCTATACCAAGCGAGGCTTACACATGGGAGCGGTTACCCCTTCAGGGTACTCAGCACTTGGCTCAAACCCGCAGGCGGTTGGCTGACTGCTAAGCAGCACCACCACCTCCACGTCACTGCCAGATCTAAAAACCAATGCGCAACATCCACTTCACCAGAAACCTCCTATGAGTTGTGCAGCACCGAAGCATTGAAAGTGCACAACGCGTGCGTGATGCGACGTGCTTCAGTTCTAACAATCCACACACCAGTGTTAATGTCGAGTTCATACTGAGCTGCAAACATTAAAGATCTAATTTGCATATTATTATCTGCTGTCCGCTCATCATCCAATCAAAATCGATCCAACTTAAAAGACCCGCCCACGTCTTGATGCTTATTGGACAAAGGACACTTCTAATTCGCATATCGACTCGCATTGGACAGTCACATTGCCAAATGTCTATTTCTGATTATTACAAAGTCTAGAAAGGGGGGTAAAAAAAAAAAAAAAAAAAAAAAAAGTCAAACTTTTTTTCAAACTAATCTTTTTTTGTTTATTTTCAGGTTCTTTAAGTCATCATTGGTGATCTTTTTTAAAAGTTCTAGGTTTATGTTCAGTTTTTGTTGAAACAGCACCCCCCATGCAGGAAAAATGGAGCAGGTAGTTTGGGGGCTAGGATTACACGCAAATCATAGGCCAGCCTGCTGCACAAATTACGTATTTCTGTTATCGGAGCAAAAACCGATGACAAAGGTTCCTTCTCTAGAAGGAACAAAAATGTAGAAAAAATGAGTAAAGCATATGACGAGCATTAAAATGATATAAAAATTGTAGCAGTTGGTGCTTCATAACAGTTTATTCAAGTTCTCAAACCTTAACAAAATGCCACAGAGCCTTATGCCACGAGCCACAATACCTTAGCTTATTTTTGAGCGCAAGAGCTCTGGACAGCCATTGGATGGATTTATTCGTGACTTCAAAGTTAACGCCGACCGTCTTACCCTATTCAACCATATTGCCCCGTTTTACATAAAACTTATTACAAAATGAAACGATTACATATACGCAATTACAAAATAAATAGCCAACATTCTATGTATATTGTAGGAACTTAAGGCGCTATGCTAAGCTAATGCGGATTTTATAGTAGATATCATTGGTTTTTACAAGATCCGAAAAACAAAATGAATAATGAAAATTTATTACTTAACAGTTTGGTTCGAAACAACAACCCTTCCAATTTTCTGAAATTCATTTTTAAAGTACATAAAGCACGTGTTTCAAATCCTTACGTCTAAATCCTACGAAAAATGCAGTACGTTTTGAACACATACTGGGATAAACAACAGGAAAAACCACAGGTGAATTTTACCGCTTACTCTGGCTTAGTTTGAAATATGAAACTATTCGCAATCCGATTGGAATTTATAGCACAAAACCTCCCATTACCTATTTTCTAGGTTCCCTTGAGCCAAGCAGTAATTTGGACCCCAGCCCATTTCTGACAACCCGTAGAAAATTAAAAGCTCCTATCAAAGGAACAGTTTAGAACCGTCACTAAAATTTCAGATACCTACTGGCAAGACGTTCTTGTCTAGTTCATACTTGTTTGTATCAAGGCTAGTGTTTGTGACCGACCGCGGTCGGTACAGCTAATCCTTTTTTCAGTTGAAGAAAAAACTAATTTTTCAAGAAAAGAAAGAAATAAATGAAAATTTACAATTTAAAGAAAGAAAGAAACTAGAAATGAAATTGAGAAGATGTCTACTAATTAAATATGTCATTTGCTTGTCAGCTGCCTCGCTAGCGCCGACATTATTGTTCCTTCTAGAGAAGGAACCTTTGTTATCGGATTTTACTCCAATAACAGAAATACGTAATTTGTGTAGCCTCTTAGCCTATGATTTGCGTGTAATCCTAGCCCCCAGACTACCCGCTCTATTTTTCCCACATGGGGGGTGCCGATCCAACTGAAAGAATATTAGAAGGATAAAAACTGCGGAGTTGCATCGCATTCAACCAACTTAAGAACCTGAAAATAAACAAAAGCGAACATTTAATCGAACAGACAAAATTCACTAAAATAAAATTTATTTTCAGCATTTCTTAATTTTGTGTTCAGCAGCCCCCCTGTTTCAGATGTTTTCAAATCACTAATTGACATCTGATAATGTCGATGTTCAATTGGTGTTGATATGCAAATTAGAAATTTTCTTTGACCAATCATTTTGCTGCCATGGGCGGGCCTTTTAAATTGGCACGTTTCTGATTGGCTAATAGGCAGACAGGAAGCACTAATATGCAAATTAGCATGCGTCTGGTTTGACAGTTCAGTTTGTCACAATTCGAGCAGTGTGCAAGTGCAGGTAGCCGGCAGGCAGTCGGTTGCAGTCGGCAGGCAGGCAGTAACATCAGCAGGCTGCAACATCAGCAGGCCGCCCCGCTCCACAAACGCCCGTGTGGAGATGCAGGCTGACGGATGGATCGAAAACTGGCGAGCTGGCTGGCTTTGAAGAACTGCCAGTGAGCGGCCAGCCGAGCAGTCTGCGCCACCACATTCAATATCCCAAATGCCCTTTTTAGGGCAAGCGATTAAACCAACACAGCGTAAAAATACTATTTCTGACAAGCAAGATCCCAAGTTATTCTATTACAGGGCGAACACTAACCTTTGAAGCACCATGCGTTTTATCATGTATCTGTAGGGTACTAGCTAGTAGCTACTGGGTAGTCCGTACGCAGAGACTAGGACTTCACGTATATATTTGATGACCTGATTCTGGTAGGTTATCAACACTGTGTGTCATTGGCTAAAGTGTGATCGGGATTGTGATGTACTGATGTGTGGATGGTGGGGTTCAGCAACCTTCAGTGCTTAGCAATGGGCTAGCAAAAGAACAAAGTACGTTTGACCCGGAGATTTTGGAATGTCAGGGCCGCCTCCCGACCAGACTTTTACACCTTGTCTTCATTAAATTACTGCAGCGCATTTAAAAAAACCTGGGTATTTTAAATCTGAGCTAAGTTAAAACAGCCCGCCGTTAGTTTACTTACTCATATTTTTGACTGTTTTTAGGTGTTTTTCTGGAAAGCTATAGCTCAGCGTCTAGAAATTCCAATAACAAGAGGTATCTTGCATTAAGTAGAACTATATCTTAGCTGAATGTTTGCAAATGCATTGAAACTTCATCTTGTAAGTTGATTCCTGTATACGCGGCAAAAGGCAGGTCTTTTCCAAATTAAGCATGTCCGACACTTTTTTAATAACTAGTCAATTTACTGAGAAAATAGCATAAAAACAGAAGCACCGAAAATTTAGAGTATTTCCTTGTGATAAGCTCTCCAAATATGTCCATAGGTGAAAAGTCGAAAAACTTGACATGCCTGGGGATTTTGACTTTTACTTTACTGTGTCAAACATTAGTGCTAAAGCGTCATTTGTGGCTTGAGTTCTGTGGTCGCAAAGTTTACATATCACTGACAAAAACCTCGAAAGAGCAACTACCACCGTAGATGAAATCAGCCCGCCGTTAACTTTTGTTTTTACGCACATCTTTGGCAATTTTATTAACGATTAAACTAAAGACTATGCTCCCTAGTTGCCGTGAAGAACGGTTGCGCCACGGCGGTTTGTTTGCAACATCTAATCTTGGTAAATTGGTATGTTTAACATCATTTGATTGGTTAGAAGCTAGAGATCCACACTGGGAGGATCGAGACCAGCGGACCGCCTCCGGACCGAACTTTTACACTTTGTCCTCATTATATCACTGCAGCGCAGCGCACTTGAATCAACCTGAGATTTAATACCTAAGTTAAGTTATTGTTATACAAACCGTTACAGGCAACACAAACCTAAACTCAAAGTAACAGCGGACGGTAGACTACCTATAGGCAACACAAACCTAGACTCAATGCTACCGCGGACGGACTTAGACCGCAGGCAACACAAACCTAGACTCAAAGCTACAGTAGACGGACGTAGACCACAGCCAACGCAAACCTAGACTGAAAGCTACAGCGACGGACTCAGACTACACGCTAGTCTCTACAGGCAACACAAACCTATACTCAAAGCTACAGTAGACGGACATAAATCACTGGCCACACAAACCTAGACTCAAAGCTACAGCAGACGGACTTAGACCACAGGCAACACAAACCTAAACTGAAAGCTACAGCAGACGGACTTAGACCACAGGCAACACAAACCTAGACTCAACGCTACAGCAGACGGACGTAGACTACAGACAACACACACCTAGACTCAAAGCAACAGCGGACGGACTCAGACTACACTCACCAGTCTACAGGCAACACAAACCTAGACTCAACGCTACAGCAGACGGACGTAGACTACAGACAACACACACCTAGACTCAAAGCAACAGCGGACGGACTCAGACTACACTCACCAGTCTACAGGCAACACAAACCTAAACTCAAAGCAACAGAGGAGTAGCGAACGAACTTAGCCAACAGGCAACACAAACTTAGACTCAAAGTAACAGCGGACGGACTCAGACTACACTCTACAGTCTACAGGCAACACAAAAACCTAAACTCAAAGCAACAGCGGAGTAGCGTACGGATTTAGACAACAGGCAACACAAACCTAGACTTAAAGCAACAGCGGACGGACTTAGACTATAGTCAAAGCAAACCTAGACTCAAAACTACAGCAGACAGACTTAGACTACAGGCAACACAAACCTAGACTCAAAGCAACAGCGGACGGACTCAGACTACACTCACCAGTCTACAGGCAACACAAACCTAGACTCAACGCTACAGCAGACGGACGTAGACTACAGACAACACACACCTAGACTCAAAGCAACAGCGGACGGACTCAGACTACACTCACCAGTCTACAGGCAACACAAACCTAAACTCAAAGCAACAGAGGAGTAGCGAACGAACTTAGCCAACAGGCAACACAAACTTAGACTCAAAGTAACAGCGGACGGACTCAGACTACACTCTACAGTCTACAGGCAACACAAAAACCTAAACTCAAAGCAACAGCGGAGTAGCGGACGGATTTAGACAACAGGCAACACAAACCTAGACTTAAAGCAACAGCGGACGGACTTAGACTATAGTCAAAGCAAACCTAGACTCAAAACTACAGCAGACAGACTTAGACTACAGGCAACACAAACCTAGACTCAAAGCAACAGCGGACGGACTCAGACTACACTCTACCTACAGTCAACAGGCAACACAAACCTAAACTCAAAGCAACAGCGGAGTAGCGGACGGACTTAGACAACAAATACACAAACCTAGACTTAAAACAACAGCGGACGGACTTATACTACAGCCAACGTAAACCTAGACTCAATGCAACAGCGGACGGAAGAAGACCAATGGCAACACAAACCTAGACTCAAAGCAACAGCGGACTAACTTAGACTACAGGCTACACAAACCTAGAATCAAAGCAACAGACGACGGACTCAGACTACACTCTAGTCTCTACAGGCAACACAAACCCTAACTCAAAGCAACAGCGGACGGTAGACTACCTACAGGCAACACAAACCTAGACTCAAAGCTACCGCGGACAGACTTAGACCGCAGGCAACACAAACCTAGACTCAAAGCTACAGCAGACCAGACGGACGTGGACCGCAGGCCACAGAAACCTAGACTGAAAGCTACAGCGGACGGACTTAGACTACAGGCAACACCACCTAGACTTAAAACAACAGCGGACGGACCGACCTAGGTTACGTTACAGCCAACGCAAACCTAGACTCATTGCAACAGCGGACGGACTTACATAGACTACAGGCAACACAAACCTAGCTACATAAACTCAAAGCAACAGTGGACAAACAGAAACTTCGACTACAGCAAACGCTAACCTAGATTCAAAAAAAAGCAAAACGGACAAACACAAACTTGGACTTCAGGCAACGCAAACCTAAACTTAAGTTATAGCGGACGACTGGTGCGCCTTAATTTCATCCTGTAGCCGAAACATATCAGATTAATTTAACTACAATACTGAAGAGTGTGATATCACATCGTAAGTCGCAAAATGGATAGTGTAACCGGTTACACATACACTATCCGTTTAAAGTAACGTTTTGACTATCCGTTCACAAAAACCGGTTCCACAGTCCGCGGTTTACTATTTCTTAACGTGTACACGCTGAAACCGCTAAGTAAACGCGGATAGTGACCGCTGGCCGCGTACAGGCTAGGTTTAGCATGTACACAGTACACACACACACACACACAGTTACACGCGTGTACATGGTCCACTCGGCGTAAACGTGGTCCGTGCCAATCCATATATATAATTTCCCTGTACTTTACTATATATTGATATCATGAGACATGAACATCTCTGGGGAGGAACCCTGCCCCTTTTAGGGGCAACTTGTTTTGATGTTTGCAATATGCAGGCTGCAGTCTAAGTACATGGGTACGCATTATGTTTACATTAAGTTCTGAGGCGCCCAACTTTGGTATCCATTAGCGTTATTTTAATAATTAATATTAATATTAAAAGTCAGTATTTAAAATACTTTTAATATTAATAATTTTATTAATATTAAATTAAAAATAATTCCAGAAATTTATTTATATTAATATTAAATTAAAAATATTTCAGGAGTTGTATTTATATTAATATTAAATTAAAAGTAAATTGAGAAATGTATTTATATTAATATTAAATTAAAAATATTTTAACAGTTGTATTTATATTAATATTAAATTAAAAATAAATTGGCCGTATTAATATTAAAAATCACTTTATTTTTAATATTCTTTTTAATAATGGCTGGGCATATACATGTACATATATTCATGTAAGAGTAGCAGGCTGCTGACCAAGTATATGCCTGTGCATATACCGACACGCTGCATTTATATTAATATTAAAAATGAATTTTAATACAATTTTAATAATATTTTAAATGCAGCGTAGTTCGTGTGTTCGTTTTCAACACGAACTGTGTCTGTCTGTGGAACCATTTTGAATAGTATTATTGTCTCTAAGGGGGCCTAATCCTTTACCGGATTAAACGGACTGGACTTAATTTAGTCCGAGGTTTTGGAATGACAAATCGGACTAAACGTATTAAACGAGTTAAAATAAGTCAGCGGCTTAATTTTAGTCTGACCCCATTCCAAAACTACCACTGGACTAAACGGACTTGCACGCTTAACATTAGCGTGCATAGTTAAGTCTGTTTAGCGATTAAAAATCAGCGCGCTAAAAGTTAAGTCCGTTTAATCCGGAGGTTTTGGAATGGCATTTTTAAGCTTAATTTTTAAACCGTTTAGTCCGATTATAATTAACCCTTTAATCCGGTAAAGGAATAGGCCCTACGTGACCCTTAAGCTGTTCGCAGTGATAATACATTTTACATGTTTTTTTAAATTTTTACGATTTGTACTTTTTTATAATTTGTAGGTCATTATTGTATTTGCTTAATTTATTTAGCATAATTTATCGTCTTTCCGTGTCACGCACGCACGCACGCACGCTTTATTTTATTTTATGTATTTATATTTTTAAGCGTGTATTATTATTTGGAATTTAAGTGATGTGGAGCGGATTGGCACGTAATTTAGGTGCCGCTTCGTTGCAAATGCTTGAGTGGCGATCTGATCCAATCCAATTCAAAATTCCAAAACCCCATATAACCCTTTCATGCCCAAAGGATCATGGGAGATACCCCACGTGGAACTATCATATCTGGGGCTATGCAACTTGACTAGTCTACTCTAGTGACAATATCTTTTAGCTGTTTTTATGGGTGCACTGAACCAAAAGTGCACCTTCAAGCTTAATTGTTCTTATCTGAGGTTGGGGTGCCTTGGGGGAATAACATATGTAAAAAGAAGCAGTTTTTGGAGAACCTTGAGCTTTCATTTTTTTGTACTAATATAAAGTATAGTAATAATAAAGTATAATATTTGAAACGCGCAAGATTAAATTATCGCAATGACAGCTAGTTCGACCAAAATACGACCTTCAAATACCAAAATGTCCTAAAAATTATGAATCACGGTGGTAACTGCGTTTCCAAAGGCCCGTTAACTCTTTAATGTCAAGAGTATATAAGAGGCAGCCGCAGTCTGGCACCTTCTAAAGTTTGACCAAAAATGCTGAACCCTGAGACAAAAACAAACACGCGATTTCATTACGAAAAGAACTAATAGCAAGCATCAAGAGTACAGCGAGTAGTCGCGAAAATTGCGCTAACTGTTTTGTTTCAGGGTTCAGCAATTTTCGGTCAAACTTTAGTATTTTAGACACTGCTCTAGCTAAGCGCGACGTGCAAAACCGCCTTTTGATAGAAAAATAAATGGTGATGACAAAATTTGTCTCGTTATCTTGTGTCTAGTTACAAATCTCCACCATTAGCAATTAACCAATCCACCGAAATCAATTATCATTTACATGTTTTGATGGCTCAAACCTGCTGCCAAGCAACGCCTAAACGTAGTTACATTTCAAAAAAATTTCAAATTGAAGTCGATAGGTACTTTAAATTTTTAGACTACGGATCCGGACTTCCAATCCAAATTGTCCAAGTCCAATCCGGCAATTCCGTTTGACTAAATCAATCAACCGATCCTATTCGATCCACGAATCCGAAGGGCTCAAAAGCATGTACAAAAGCAGGAGTGGACGCGGGTCAGAATTTTCGACCCGCGACCCAACCCAACCCACGGCTCGACTCTCGTGGGTAACTCGCGACCCAAGCCGCGTTGAGAAACCGAAACTTAAAATTAAAACCGAAACGAAATTTAAAACAAAAGATGGGAGCGTCACATCAGACAGTGCATTGCACAAGTAAATGTAGCATAATATGCTCGTGCAGACATGCAAATGCAGCATGTGTACACGTGCATAGGCTTTAATGAAAGAAAATAACAAGGAATAGTAGGAATAATAGGAATAGGAATAGGAATAGCCACAAAGTCGCAGGGGTCTGTGGGCGGCAGCCCCCAGAAAAAAGTTGCGAAAAATTTTGATTTTTAGGCCAAATTTGGTCAATTGGAGACGTACCTATCAGAAAATTTTTCTGGCCGGAGTACCGTTATTTTAATAATTAATATTAATATTAAAAGTCAGTATTTAAAATACTTTTAATATTAATAATTTTATTAATATTAAATTAAAAATAATTTGAGAATTTTATTTATATTAATATTAAATTAAAAATATTTCAGGAGTTGTATTTATATTAATATTAAATTAAAAATAAATTGAGAATTTTATTTATATTAATATTAAATTAAAAATATTTCAACAATTGTATTTATATTAATATTAAATTAAAAATAAATTGGCCATATCAAGAGTACATAATAGCGTCTCACTCTATATAGAAGAAGAGTGAGACACTCTCCAGCCTGCCTGTGTTCTAGCACAGGCAGATGCGCTGGTCGTTTTCAGGCTACATGTTGACATTCTATGCAACATGTGACTGGCCAATCAGCGCGTAGATTCCATGGGTAACACACTTTAGTATATAATCGCCGATGCGTTGATAAGCATTAAGATAGAGTTAAAAACTTAATAACTCATTATTTATTCATTGTCTGCTTGCAAAAACATTAAAAAAGGTTTGCAAATACCTCTAGGGATATTTTGGCAAACTTTCAGCGAAATTGATTGAGAAACTTTTGAGATATAAACTTTTCTGAATTTCTTCAAAGTTTCTCAATCAATTTCGCTGAAAGTTTGCCAAAATATCCCCAAAGGTATTTGCAAACCTTTTTTAATGTTTTTACAACCAGACTATGAACAAATAATGAATTATTAGCCTTTATCCCTATCCCGTTTTATGATTGGAGCACGTGCGCAGGCGTCGGCCAATCAGAGAATAGAAGCTCGCTTCTGATTGGCCGGTCACATGTTGCATAGAATGTCAACATGTAGCCTGAAAACGACCAGCGCATCTGCCTGTGCTAGAACACAGGCAGGCTGGAGAGTGTCTCACTCTTCTTCTATATAGAGTGAGAAGCTATTATGTACTCTTGGCCATATTAATATTAAAAAGCACTTTATTTTTAATATTCTTTTTAATAACGGCTGTGCATATAAAAGACAAGTATATGCCTGTGCAGAAACTGACACGCTGCATTTATATTAATATTAAAAGTGCATTTTTATACAATTTTAATATTATTTTAAATACAGCGTAGCTCGTTTGTTCGCTTTTCAACCCGAAATTTGTCTGCGAAAGCGTAAAGTCACATTTACACGGCTATTATTTTGGTGTTAAAGGGCCTATTCCTTTGCCGGATTAACCCGCCGTCCCCAGAAGTACCAGTTGACACACCTCATGATGAACTCCCAATTCGGGACTACAGTACTTGACAACTGACATGTTTAGTTTAGTCAACTGAACTTTTAAATTTTTTCAGGAAGTGTAGATCTTTGTGTTTAGCGGCCAAATTTTGGACCCACTGCCACATAACAAAACCTGCGCTTCACTCAGCAATGTACACATGTAACTTTTTCATCACAGAAGTAGTATTTTTTTGGCCGCATAAAGATTATCGACTGCGACGCAGCCGTCAGCCCAGCCTTCTACAATCAGATACAGTCGATGTTGTAGTTTATTACTAGCCTTCGCCCTACAAGTATGGCAGGCGCACAGTTGCTGTGTTCATACTATAGGGTGAGGTACATATTATGCCTGAGCAATGGCACAAAGTTTTGACATTTAATTTCCTGAATTAAAGTAAAACATCAAGAACACCGATTGCGTGACAGCATGGACTAAAACGGTCCATAAAAACGTCAGGATATTTTAGTCCGAGGTTTAGGAATGGTAAATCGAGTTAAATGGACTAAACGAGTTAAAATAAGTCAGCGGTTTAATTTTAGTCTAACCCCATTCCAAAACTACCACTGGACTAAACGGATTTAACATACCCGCTTAACATTAGCGTGCATAGTTAAATCCGTTTAGTCCGACTAAAAAACAGAGTGATAAGATTTAAGTCCGTTTAATTTGGAGGCTCTGGAATAGCATTTTTTAGAATAATTTTTAAACCGTTTAGTCCAATTCAAATTAACCATTTAATCCGGTAAAGGAATAGGCACTAGGATTCTTTTGTGCCGTAAATGTAGGGTTCTCCAGGGGGTAGCCGGGGGGGGGGGACAATGCGGGGATTCACCCCCCCCCCCCCCAAAATTTTTTGCGGGGATTCCCCTTCAAGGGTTCACTAGTACACAAGGTTTATCACCCTGTCACGGATAAAAGTGTCCCCCCAAAAATTTGTCCCCCCGGACACTTTCATTTAGATAAAAGTGTCCCCCCGACACTTTTATCTGGATAAAAGTGTCCCGCTCTTGGATAAATGTGTCCCCCCTTCCTCACACTTATCTGGATAATAGTGTCTCCCCAGACACATTTATCTGAATAAAAGTGTCCGGGAGGACACTTTTATCTAAATAAAGTGTCCGGGTGTACAAATTTTAGGGGGGACACTTTTATCCGTGACACCCCCATTGGTTTTTAAAGATCCGGTCTCTAATTGAACAAATTTGGCCTAAAAATCAAAATTGTCCCCAACTTTTTTTCTGGGGCTACTGCCCCCAGACCCCTGCAACTTTGTGGATCAATGTTCTTGGCTTTTAAGTTTCGTTAGAGCGTGTGTATGAGTGACTAACGTTGTCGATGTCGTTGCCCTAAGGAGCTGTCCATATGTGGCACTTGGTCCAGTACTGGGATACGTAACACACTTATGGTAACACAAAGAACTGAACTTCGAGGAAGAACCCTGTGATTTTTAGATAGTTGACTAGAGTGCCACAGTGTCTAGCCAAGTTTTATGGCCCAGATTGAGTTTTTTACGTGGGGTGCCAAATCTTGCCCCCGTGGCAGGACATGCAGCTTAGCGACAGTTTTTTGAGGACAAGGGCAAATCATAATGACAGAACGACAAAAACCACAAAGACATCGCACCTGTAAAGTGAAATGTGATGGAACTGTTATAGTGCTGAGCGACAAAAGGGCGAAGGCTGAAGGTAGGTTGAATCTTAAAGGTGAAGAGAGTGACTCGAGAACGTTATAGCGTTACTGAAGTATACTGTTTATGACGAGGGTGCACATTATTGCATTTGCTTGCAATGTCTGTGTGTTTAGCACTAGCTAAAAACAATAATTTTGGAAATATTAATATTAAAATTAATATTAATAATAAAAATCGAAAATTTTCGTATTTATATTAATATTAAATTAAAAATAAATTGAGAATTTTATTTATATTAATATTAAATTAAAAATATTTCAGGAATCGCATTTATATTAATATTAAATTAAAAATAAATTGCAACCTTTATTTATATTAATATTAAATTAAAAATATTTTACGAATTGTATTTATATTAATATTAATATTAAAAATAAATTCCATTATTAAAATAACGGTAGGCCGGAGCATAAAAACTAAAGGTGTTGTTTAAAAAATCCCTGGGAAAAGGTTTCGGGGGGAAAGAATTCATTCCCCCATTCTCCCACCCCCTGGGTACGGCCTCGCTATTACTCAATTTCTGTAAAATGGGAGGTAAACTTACAGGTTTCGCGAGTCGGAAAAAGTTTTTCGACCCGCGCAAACTGAAGTGGATACCCGCGGGTCGACCCGCGGCTCAAACTTCCCAAACCAACCCAACCCACGGGTACCCGCGGTTACCCACGACCCACGTCCACCCCGGTACAAAAGTGCAAAGGCAAAGTACAAAGTAAAACAAGGGGCCTCAACTGTTCGAGCCTTGTTACCTATAGTTCTACTTTTGAGTGCACCAGAATGCAAGTTATTGCATTTCTATGTATTTGACTATACGTGTTCCTTTTTCAACACGGGCTAAAACCAATAATTCGAAAATATTAATATTAAAATTAATATTAATATTAAAAATCAAAAATTTTTGTATTTATATTAATATTAAATTAAAAATAATTTGAGAATTTTATTTATATTAATATTAAATTAAAAATATTTTAGGAACTGTATTTATATTAATATTAAATTAAAAATAAATTGAAAAAATTATTTATATTAATATTAAATTAAAAATATTTCAGGAGGCCTATTAAAATTAATATTAATATTAAAAATAAATTCCATTATTAAAATAACGGTAGTATCCATCAAAATAGCTGTCACAAATTAGCCCATTAGCAAAACTCAAAATAAAGGGATAAATTAAGAAAGAAAGAAATGAATATTTTCAAGAAAAATGAAATGAAGAAAGAAATAAATGAAGAAAAATTTTCAACTCAAATAAAGGACTAGCTGTACAGATATTAGGAAAAACAAATTCATCCAAAACCAGAGTGTCATTTCGGCTTAACTTAGCCTGCCGGCCTACTTTGGTCGATCGGTCTAATGTAGTCGGCTGACCGATTTGAACGACCGGCTTTAAACGGCCGGACGGCGACTCCAATAGTAGTAATTTTGATTCAATGATCAATTTGCGGTCAAGTGCAGTTCGTGTGCAAAAAGCAGCAAAATATAATGACATCTCACATCTAATGGAAATTGTGCTTTTCGATTTTCATATTGGCAACTATCTACGTTACGTTAAATCTTGAGCTGATTTACGCTTGACCACGATTTCTCCACAGCTAACTGTGTTCTCCAGGTCCACTTATACCACTGTCCACTTCTCAAATCCAAGTCCACTTATACCACTGTCCACTTCTCAAGTTCAAATCCACTTATACCACTGCTCTCTGTTGTACTATCTACAACACAGTTATAACACTAATACCTGAATTAAACTTATCTGACTCGACAAGTAAAACACAAAACATGAAAGGAATGGCAACTCCTAACGAAGCTAGCCTATAATTTTTGAATGACTAATATTATGAGTAACCCGTCCACTTCACTCTAAATTGAAGTTGCTACGCTGAGGTTATACTTTTTCATTTACTACTTTCAATTAATTTAATTAATAACACACATGTTCAACTTACATACTGTTTGCAATATATACTCCAACTTTTTACTGAACAAAACAATTATATTTTATTCGACATAATGCGCATACATATACTATACAAAGTATACCTATACTCATACTGTAACATACAAAGTATATGCTCATACTGTAACAGTAGTAACATAAATGAACAGTTGGTATTTAATGAAATCTCGCCTAATAAATGATAAACATACAAAACAAGTTAAAATAAAACCATCGGCTGGGCAAATGGAGAGCTCGTTCCAAGCCCAACCTACTCTCTCTCTCCGACACCCTAACAAAAATACAAAAATCACAAAACAAAAAATATTATAGTAATACGTACGTACCATACAGAATTCGCATACACTGAAACACAATGAGCATGAAAATAAGTACAGTTGGGACAGCGAACCAAATCCACGTAATCCAAGAAACGCGTAATCGTTAAAATTTAAGATAATTTGAAGCGAAAAACACACATTATATATTATTATACTACACTTATCTCAGAAACGGTAATAGCTAGCGCTGCATTTTTTGGGAAATTTACCTGTGGCTTGAGAGCAATAACACTATCGTTATACAGCGGTTTTTTGCTCATAACTCATACCGGATTAAACGGACTGGACTTATTCTAGTCCGAGGTTTAGGAATGGCAAATCGAGTTAAACGGACTAAACGAGTTAAAATAAGTCTGTTCCAAAACTACCACTAGACTAAACGGATTTAACGTGCACTCTTAACATTAGCGTGCATAGTTAAATCCGTTTAGTCCGATTAAAAAGCAGCGCGCTAAAAGTTGAGTCCGTCTAATCCGGAGGTTTTGCAATGGCATTTTTCAGCAAAATTTTTAAACCGTTTAGTCCGATTATAATTAACCCTTTAATCCGGTAAAGGAATAAGCCCTAGTCTAGGGCGATGAGATTAGAATTTCGATTCTGGAACTTTTCGATAAACGCAACGGGAGCACCTCTACATAAAAACGGCACCCTATGAAAACCCCCCAATGAAAGACCAAAACAATTAACGTCTCGAAACAAAGAAATGCATCAATAAGAAATATTAAGGGATATTCTCAAACATAAAACTCAAGACATAAAAAATTAACAAAACAGACGATTAAAAACGCACATTACAACCAAAAGTCCTACACACAAATTGAAATTCATGATCGCAAGAAATATAGTCCACAGGTTAAAACAAAGATAAGTTAGAAAATATAAAAACGAGTTCTTCACTGCAGGATTCATTTCAACAATTTGCCAGCTGAACGGACATACGACTGTAAATATGAATCGACAATTAAACAATTATGCTGAATAATATCTTCAAGTCAACTGGTCCGGGCTAGAAATATTGCTAGATCTGAATATAGCGGCGGAATCCGAAGCAATTTGCGAATGCGTTATGATGGTGTTAGGCGTAGTTATTTTACGATAAGTCAATTGGCTGGCAGTGAAATCAGTCGAATTTAATATGACACCGTCTTCCGCCTGGGTCGGCATAAAACTGGGGGTGGAACGATACCGTGGCGGAATCTGAAATAAAAAATAAAGAAATCAAATAATATAATCTGAGCATCCTTTAGCATTAATAGTTACAATATGTATTATTATTTATTTAGTATATAATGCTTTTAAATGAATAAAATTACAATACATACATAGCTCATGCCACACTAAAAGATATCCAAAGATTAATTATGTTGTAATAATGGCTGAAACAACAATCTAAAATTGTCGTTTTTAATATAAACTTAGAATCAATAACGGATTATAACAGTTCTTTCCAAAAAACAGAAACAAAACAGAGAATCAACTGCGACAAAAGTGTGTCTGACATATTTTAAAGCGCTATTTATTCGTAAATGCCGAAATAGAGCAATACCTTAATGGCGGTGGCTAGAAGCTCGTTTACGGATAAAGCCTGACTCGGACTATCTGGACGAATCTAAAAGCAACACAGGAAACTGCAGAGTCACTTTAAAAAACGACACCAATTCACTACAGAACTGCATAATTTTCGTTCTAGCAATGGGAGGCTGATGACCGTCAAGGGCGCACCCAACGGGGGAAGGGATAGGGGAAATACCGCACAGACTATTTTCCACTAAATTTTTACACATTTTTTACATTATTATTTTTTTACACTAAACTAAACCAGTTAAATTTCTCTTCACTAACCAAACTTTAGCACAAGCCACCCTGTAGGAATCCAAATACCCAAGCTTATCGGGAAAAAACGTGAGTGTGAAAGCAATTAACCAGGTTAACCGGCCCTAGATTAGCAAACCAGACAAACCCACCCTGGAATGGTGCTGAGTGCTCGGCCCTGGCTCGTTACAGTGACCTTCCGAGGTCATTCGATGAATTTTCTGTCTAGAATGACTGCCACCGGACAACTTTCGAGACCGTTTTTTACACTTCTCATACAGAACCAAATTGGCGGATTGTATTGGCGGTAGTGATCTTGTGTCTTGATTACAGCCTGAAATATAGAAAGTAAATTTCTTTTAAAGATTGGAAAAAGTTGACGAAATTTTCACTTAAAAATAAAATTGACAAAAACGCTGAACTGATCCGGTTTGAAGTTTGCCCAAACCTTCAGGTATATCACAAATGTTATCCACACTATAGTCTCGTGAAAAGGAACTTCCGATTTTACCAAAAATATTTTACAAACTAATAGTAATGTTTAGGGTCGATTACTTACAGCTCCTAAAGCAAAAAAAAATCACGCCACTATATACACATACAAACAGTGGGTGATCAGCGAAACGGGCACACGGCTGTTAAGTATGCCTCGACCAAACAAAATTACATGTAACGCTAATCATGTATACACATATCAATCATAGAAGTTTTAATTCATTTCAAAAACCGCTTTCGAAACAGGTTCACAAAAAACGAACCATGATTATCAGCTTCGCTGCCCGTCTGAGAGTCCGACTCCAAACACTCTTCTCCCAGTTGGTTCGCGGAGTCGTGTTGAGTTGCGATCGCAGAACAAATTTCGTCTACAGTCGAAAGTCTGACATCATAATTTTCGGTCAGTTCAGCAAATCGGGACGACACCTGAAGTGGTGAAGTACTTTTTCTGCTTATTTATATACAGTGATTTCGCACACAATTTCTTACAACAGCACGCACACTTTCTTATACAAAAACAACACATTTACACAACGGTCTTTCGCTTTGGTTTTTGCCGCTGCCAAAACATTTTTTGGCAAGTCCCCAATTGACCTAACTCACATAAAACAGAGTACTTAACCTGGAAAACCATATTGGTCATCAGCATACACGAAACGGGGTCCAATTTTTTTGGGAGGGGGCCTCTCCGGCCAGTATTTGGGGAACCTCCCCCTCAAATCGACCAAAAATACCCTAAAATTGACAAAATTTTGTGAAAATTTATCAAAAAGGGCCGTTTTTTGGGGACCCTCCCCCCGGCTCCTCTATTTGGAGGGTCCCCCCATCCCCATCACCTCTTCATGCATGTTAATATATATTATAAGTTAGTATATATTACAAGTACTGGCGGTCCCAGACTTTAATTTCGGGGGGGCGGAGGTCTGACGAATTTTTTCACTTTTTATAATAGCCGCAGCCATATCAAGGACAATGAATTGAGTCTATTTGTAGTAAAAACCAGCGGTGTACCCCGAAAAAAAATAGAGAATTTTTCAATTTTTAGGCCGAAGTTGGTTAATTGGAGACGTATCAGAAATTTTTTCCGACAGGAAAATAAAACACATGACGGGAACGTCACATCAGACAGTGTATTACGCAACTAAATGCAGCATAATATACTCGTGTAGACATGCAAATGCAGCATAATGTACTCATGTATACATGTATAGGCTTTGATGAAAAATAATAAGAAGGAATAGTAAGCCATAGAGTTGCAGGGTTTTGGGGGCGGGAGCCCCCAAAAAAGAATTGAGGACAATTTTTGATTTTTAGGTCAAATTTGGTCAATTGGGGATGGATCAGAAAAATTTTCCGGCCGGACCATAAAAACCAAAAGTAAACCAACCTTGTGTAAAATTTCAGTCGGGAAAAATTTCGGGGGGGGGGGGGCGGCCCCCCCCCCCCCCCCATGGGACCGCCCCTGATTACAAGTTATTATATTATCATCTATACCTTCCGAGACTCTCGACTCAGCTCTCCAATCATCTGCGAAGCTTCCGTCGTTTCCTCCGATGACTGATTTCCGCTCATTCCCCCCGCCAAGTCCCCCCCACTGTCATAGTCCAAGTTGTCGAGCCGATCGAAAGCCCTGTTGAGTTGGTCCTTTCCGATTCCGGTCTGTTTTAGCCTTCGGATCAGCTCCACCTGTTCCACCGTATATAGTCCGCCCAAACTGCCGCGCAACAAACTCAGACGCTCTTCTTCGCGCATCAGAATTTTGCGAGCTAAATATTTAGAAAAAATTTGGATTTTTTTATCTTTTAATTATTTTCTAATATTACAAGTCTAATACGTGTCATTAGAAGTTCAGCTAAATTTTCAAGGTGTAAAAAGAATGCAAAAAATCGCCTGCAAAAAAAGTTGGTTGTAGCAGTATATATATATATATGAAAAATATATATATGACTTCGACAGTTCGACAAAATAAATAACATTGCCGCATTTTTTAAAAAAGTTTATATATCATCCGGCTGGACTCGAACCCACCACCAAGTTATATACAAACGTTTAAAAAAGTAGTTTTTGCGTTTAAAAGCCTGACAGCATGAAATATTTCCAAAAATTGAATCTGCATTATTATAACTCTTATCAATTTGCTTAGGATAGTGTGTATTCATTTGAACTAAACAACATATATAAGTTACCAAGCGCCATTAGTTCTTTTTGACGCTGCAGAAATTCTTCACCATCAGAAACTGGAGACACCGCAACTACAAACAAATTTAAAACTAAATTACATTTATAGTAAGTTATTACTAGTCCGGTAATTTCAATTAAGTAGTTACGAAATTAATCAATTAAGTATATACTACATAATAAAATATTAATCAAGACTAGTAAGTAACAAAGACGGACTGAGCCTGGAGCACACTTTAAACAAAACGGCCAAATTTTACAGTCTTCAATTCAATAATTAGAACAGGTTTAAGTAAAGATAGACATTAAAAGTTGTTTGAAACTTCATATATTACTGAAAGTTTGCCAACTTGTGTTTTGGACGTTGTCGAAATCAGTCGATGCCAAATTTGCTTGAAGCCACGAGGTGTTCGTTTCTGAGTCCGGCATTTCTGTTTTTGGAATAATGAATTGATTCGTTTCCGTGCCACTGGGATGGTTGTAGTGCTCCGTCTGGGGCTGAGTTTGAAGCGGGTCAGTTTGACAATAATTAGCTGAAAATTTGTTGAATGGAAAAGATAATGTAATTTTTTTTAAATTCAAACTTAATAAAATCAAAAACTACTAAAATTATGAAAAACAACAGCTTACGTGTATTTACACAGAGTTTATATTAATACGTGCCAACTATAATAGCTAAGGTTTACGAAAGACCATAGTACAAAACATGCGAAAAACCAAAACCTATTTTGCTAATGTTGTGACTTCCAACTGCTTACACAAAAATAAACATCAAAATAGGATAATAATTTACCCATTCCAGCTTGAGACGAAAAAGTTGGTTGGTTTTCAATTCCGCCAAGTCCATTTTCATAAACGTCCACTGGGTCACCAACTCCTGATTTTTTATGCTGAAAATAAGCTTTGGTCTGTAATACACTGAAATGGCACAAGATATGCACTCATGTACAAAACAGTTCAGTGCAAAAATTTGATTCAAAATACTAAACACATTCATTAATAGCTTAACTTGACTAAACAAAAGGCTACAGTTAACCCACATCAATCCATAATTCTTGATCTCTACTGCACCAATTAGCAAATTATGGTGGACGGCGCAACTGACCCCCCCCCCCCCGCTTCAGTTTGACCATGGTGGCGGTTGGACATCGCATGGCACAGGTATTCTGGCATTTTCCCAAAGTTCAATGAATATATATAGGCTTGACTTAGGGTGAGTGATTTCGTGATTTTAAGGCTGTTGGTTCTAATAATTTTCAATTAAATTCTGAGCACGAGCTTGAATTATTTACTTCAGATTTGCTTGCACTGTAGCTTCTGTAAAATGACGATCGTGTGGATCGGAATGTAGGGAAAGCGGCGATTATTTCATCTCTCAAACTGGGATCGTAAGCGAATTTTTCATAAATCTGCAAATAAAACAAAATACAAATAACCTTTAAAATATTATATCAATAACACAAATACCGTATTGAAAATAAAAAGCTACAATAAATGAGCAAGAGACTACAAAAAACTGATAATTTCATTTTCAACTAATTTCGTTATTGTAATTTGTATTTTAATACCTGCACAATTATGAACCGAGGCTCTTGACAAATACTAACAATAAATATTACCTTAGCCAAAGCATCTTCGTAAGCAATGCGTGGAGATTTCCCATTGCGTTCCACATCAAGCTTGGATTCGATAACAAGCTGCTGAGCAATAAATTGGGCGAACGGAACACCGCTGCAAAAATGCGGCATGTGAGGAGTTTCGGGATCAGTCCGAAATCGTCCGTTGAGCACAGAAAAATATGGAATTTTTCTATCATCTGCTTTATCAGTTTTCTGATTCTTGCAGCCACAGCAATACCAAATAGTTAACGCTCCTTCAGGAATTAACACAATTTTTTTCCGGTGAAAATAATACACTTTACTCAAGTCTTTTTTGCTCTGATAGCAAATCTGATCTTTGCCTTGTCTAGATCTACAGTAATTTACCGGTCCGAAATCGGCTTCTATGTCCGTCAGCATGTCTAATAGCAAAAAGACGACGGCAATTCAATCCACAAAAACTTAAAAATTTATGTGAAAAAGAGAAACTACAAGCCAAACGCACCCAGTATTGTTAATTGACATAATTTAGACAAAGAAAACAGAATATATTACTGTATTGCAAGTTGTAAAATAACATAAGATCTTTGTAGTCACTACTCAAACTCCTACAGTTCGAAACTAATCACTCGCTCAGAAACTCTTTCTTTCTTTATTAACAATTAAGGGGGTAGTGTCGTGAAAGCAGTCGATTTTGCGCGACTATAAAACTTTTTCAGTAAAAGATAGGTCATTATTCTTTCTAAATTCTAAAAATATGTTTCAAGGAAAATATTTTTGCCAAGTTTCCGAAAAATTGATGCAGCATACAGTTAGCAGTGAGGTCGCAAAGTCGGAAAAATGACGTTTTGAACTCCTATTCACATTCGATAATTTCGTCACAATTAAAATACTTTTTGTTTAAATTCTTTACACAAAGTGAAAGCACATATGCTCTAGTTTATGCACACAAAATTTAGTGCAAATTGCTTGAGTGGTTGTGGAGTACTGCCTGTCTGAACTGTGAAACTGTGCGTAACCTGTAAAGTACTCACAGCAATAATGATAAATTGTAAAAAATTTAGACACTTATTTTGAAATCAAAAGAAAATCGAACCTTTATTTTTCATTTTTCTTAATCGTGGTAAAAAATTGTGCGTCAAAACATTACATGTACTTCACAAGCTGGCCAATCTGATATCTGGCTTGAATGTTTGAACTTTTCTGTCTCTATTGTGTGGTGTCTGGCTCACAAATGGTGATTGGTTACAAATATTGGTAGATATTGGTAGTCCAGTGTCTGGCAGTATTTATTCGACACCATATGGCATTTCACTAGTTTCTCAGTGAACGTATAATTTCAAAGCTAAAAGTTTTCATTTTGCAGCCTATGAGCAAAACTGCTTTGGCGGCCCTACCACCTTAAATCGTGCTTTGCACGACACTCCCAGAAGCAAAAGTTTTAAACAGCTTCTTTGCTTTTTGTGCAGCCGCTCTCGTTGGTCGGCTGTCAGAATTAATTAAATCCTTTAATTCATCGGGAGTATTAAATTCAATATTATCCATTTCTAAATTGTTTGAAATTTCCAATGGATATAAACTTTTGATATGTCTTTGTAGCAATGTCCCTTTTCTATCACGTAACACCACCGTTCGAACCAACCCATCTTTGTTCGTTACAGTTCTTTCGATTTTTCCCATTTTCCACTGCGCGCGGGGTAGATCTTTGTCATTTATAAGGACAACGTCCCCCACCTTTGGCTTCGATCCCGTGGACAGTTTTGGACGCTTGGTGCGCTGTTGGGCCCGATCTCGCAAATTTACTAAATAATCGGTCCGCCATGTAGACCAAAAACAGTCTAACAGTTTCTGCCCCCGCTTCCACTTTAGTAATAATTGCTCCCGAATCCCAGGTTTTTGGTTAAAATCCGCATCCTCTTCGAGCATAATACCCGGAACTGTTTGATAACAAAATCCAGAAAGAAAATGTCCAGGGGTTAGGATTAATTAAGGATCATCATCGCCGCTAAAATACGTTAAGGGACGCGAGTTCACAATGCTTTTGACTTCGGTAATTACGGTCACTAGTTGATCGATACTGAGACGACCTTTTCCCACCATTTTCTTTAGTGACCGTTTCACAGTCCCCACTAGTCTTTCGTAAAAACCCCCATCCATGGCGCATACTCCGTTATAAACCGCCACTCAATTCCCACCCCCGACGCGAATTCTTGAACGGAAGTATTCAATATAACAGATTGCCAAAGTCCTTGTATAGTGTTCTTTGCTACCTTGAATTGCTTTGCATTGTCGGAAATTATTTTTTTGGTATGCCTCTGCGTCCTACAAATCGACGAAAAGCATGTAGGAACTGTTCCGCAGTCATATCTTTGACTAACTCTAGATGCACAGCACGGACTGTAGCGCAAGTAAATAAGCATACCCACGCTTTTTGTTCTTTGTCGGTGGTTGTTGGTCCATACACATACAATGGACCGAAAAAGTCCACGCCAGTACAGGAAAATGGAGGTCCTTCGGTCACACGGCATTTGGGCAAAGGCGGAAATTCGGGTGAACGATATGGTCCTCCGTCTAGACGACGACAAATCACACATCGCCGCACGATTCTTTGTACTTGCTTTCTACCATGAAGAATCCAATACTTTTGGCGTATTAAAGAAAGCGTCTGACGTGGACTGCAATGCCCGTGTTGTTTGTGACAATTTTCAATTATCAGATTAGTTAAATTGTTGTTTTTTGGCAATAAAACGGGAAATTTTGCATTAGCATTCAGGCCAGAGTTTTCGAATCTTCCTCGGCATCGCAACAACCCATCACCGTCTAGAAACAAACGTAGTCGTTCAACCAATGAGTTTTTTCCTCCAGTGATGACTGCTTCAGTTTCTGATTGAAACTCCGAGCTTTGAATACTTTTAATCCATATATTCAGAGAAAAATGCAATTCAGATGCTTTCAACGGTCCAGCTTGCGTTTCTTTTCCTCTACATTTGTTTACAAATCGCTGAATCCAGGCAGTGACACGTAAAAGCTTCATCAATAAGGAGAATTTTTGCAAATCGATATCAGCTAAGTGTTTCTTTGATTTGTGGTCCTCTGTTACAGCAACAGTTGAAATGCTTTCGTCCACATCTTTTGTTATATAATCTGTTTTTGAACAGTTAGGCCAATTTTCTTTGTCTTCGGTTAACCAGCTTGGCCCGCTCCACCACAAATGACAAATTTTCAAGTCTTGTGTTGATTTGCCTCTAGTTGGCAAGTCAGCTGGGTTGTCAGCACTTGGGACATATCGGAACTGCATTTCTTTAACATTTCTTATTTCTTTCAGTCTATTTTCCACAAACGATGGCATCAATTTTCCACTTCTGATCCAGAACAGCACACACTTTGAATCAGACCACAGCGTTTTTTTGCAGTCTGTCATGTGAGTTTGCTCAGCGACAAACTGTGTTGCTCGGCATCCGATCAATGTAGCCATCAACTCTAATCTTGGAATAGACATCCCAGAAATAGGTGCTAATCGACACTTACAGAAGAGCAGGTGAGAACTGATAGCGGTATTGTCTACCAATCTCACATACACACAAGCTGCGTAGGCGTTAGCTGACGCATCTACAAAACTGTGAAGTTCTGCATTCATCGTTGGCTGGCATCCGATATACCTATGCAGCTTCACTTCCGATATTTCATTCAGATCAGGCGCTATTTCATCCCATTCTTTGCTGACTGCGTCGGAGACAGGCGCATCCCAGTCTAATTTTTCCTTCCACAATTTCTGCAAAAGAATCTTTGCTTTGACTGTCACAGGCATGAAATATCCGAGTGGATCAAATATTGTTGAAACAGTTCTTAAAATACTTCGTTTTGACACAATGGCAGCGTTATCAGATTTCATACCGGGTGTGCTGATTTTATCACCTGCCACGTCCCAGGATAAACCAAGAACTTTCACTTTAGTCTCCGTGCATTTGTCCTCTGCTGGGATTTTTTCCATCAGAACTCTAGAGTTCGACTGCCACTCTCTTAAATTCATAGACGCCATTTTAAAGATATGCTTCGCTTCTTTGTAAAATTCCAGCGCAGATTCATTGTTTATCTTGAATGCGAACACATTATCGACATAGATGTTCTTCAGAATTTCGTCCGCAATGTCACTGCCAAACTTTTTCAGATGATGCGCAATCGTCGCACCGAGAAGGAATGGGCTTGACACAACACCGAACGGAACTCGCTTAAACCGGTATTCCTTCAGGTTATTTTCCGTTTTCAAAACATTAGTGTCTTTTAACCATAAAAATCGTGTTACATCACGATCTGGCGCCTGTAAACCCACTTGTAAAAAGGCTTTCTCGATATCGCTCATGATGACAATTGGACTCAGCCGAAATCTTAAGAGTAGGCCACAAAGATCTTGCAGCATCACCGGTCCTCTATAGAGACACTCGTTGAGGCTGCAGCTTGTATTTTTCCGTTTACATGATGCATCATAAACAATCCGTAGCTTTGTCGTTGCTTTGTTTGGTGTTATTACACAGTGATGCGGTATGTAGTGCTTTCTTGGTCCTGCTTCACCTGTTGGCTCAACTTCTTCGATCACATCTTTCTTCAGCTGGTCCTCTATGGTGTCATTGTATTTCTTTACAATCTCAGAAGACGTAGATAGTCGTCGGAGCAGTGACTTCAGTCGCCCGTGAGCGAGTTCGTAATTTTCCGGCAATACAAGTTCATGATCTTTCCATGGCCATGTTACTTCATAACGACCTTCTTTGAACTGAACTGTATCGTTAAACAACTGAATCGCCCGGTCGTCATCCGTAGTTTCAATTGATTCTTTTATTCCTATTGTCTCTAAGTCCCAAAAACTTTCCAAACCGAAGTTTAAACTCGGGAAATCACCTTTGTCCGGCAAATCCAATGTCAGCAGCGAAGTTGAAAACATACTTGACCTTTCCTCGCGCCGCCCCAGTTTGTTTTCGACACGACCCGATAAGATCCATCCGAGTTTCGAGCGTGCTAAGACCAATCCGTCATTGTTCAAGCTTATTCTGTCTTGATCCATAAACTCAAAATAGTAATCATTGCCAATCAGTAAATCAATTTCGACTGCTTGCTTCTCTTTGGCAGGTGGATCTGCTAGCTGCAGCTCAGACAGTATTCTATATTTGCCCACATCCCCTGGCAGCTTCTGGATGGGACAGGTTATCACTGGTACGGAGTTGACTGAAATTTGTTTGTTAGAACCATCCGTTAGCTTCACATTTATATCGTAATTTTGCATTTTCAGCATTTTCGATTGTTGAGCACAAAACGTTGCGACATAAATAGTGTCTTGTCCACTAGATTTCAACTTTAACTTCTTTGCCAGTGCATGGGTTATAAATGACCTCTGGCTACCGGTATCCATCAGGATTCGAATCTTCACTGACTGTTGGGTAACAGTGTTTGCTACGTCGGCTACAGCTGTCTGCATCAATACTTGATCACCGGAAGATAGCATCGCTGGTGACGGGACGAATTCATTAGCCGTCACACTGATGCCAGGGGCGCCTGGTACATTGGTTTGCTTGAACTTCGTAGAACACAACGCACGATGGTGTTTTTTCTTACAGTGAAAACACACGCTCGGTTTCGAACAATTTTCGGAAATGTGTCCTCGGCGTAGGCATGCAAAGCATCGATCCTTTACTTGCATTTTTCTGGCCTCCAGAGTAGGAAACTTTCGACACTCATCCGAAAAGTGTTGTTCGTTGCAGAAAATACACATGGGCCACCGCTTCTCTCGTGCATCCGTCACTAATGCTTCTGTCGTACCGTGCCAGTTGCTGCCAAAAGCTGGTTTTCGACGGCCATCAGTGTGAGTTTCCTTCTGCCGTGAATGACCGAATGAATTGTGGGCCGAATGCTGAGCAGACTCACCTAGTTCCCGTGCCATAATTTCCTCTTTGAGCAGTTGTCTCAACGTCTCCAGGCTCCAATTCTTGCATCCGTTCTTCCTGTTGAGGTCTACCCGAATGTCTTCAGGTAGTTTAGACAAAATAAGAGGCACAAAAACAACACCAAACTTGTCGTCAGTAATACCCATAGCCTCTAAACCCCGTATATGCTGTTCACATTCGTCAAAATTTTGACGCAATTCAGAGGTTTTTGAGTTAACAGTAGGCAGACAGAACAGCTTTTCGAAATGAGCAAATACTACTGTTTGCTCATTTCCGAAGCGTTCTCGAACCGCATCCACCGCAATACTATAATTACTGTTTGTAACGGCTATTCCTCTTATCGTTCTTTCAGCATCTCCCATCAACAAGCTTTTTAAATAATTAAACTTGTCAACATTGCTTAAATTGTCATTTGAATGAATGGCCGACTCAAAACAGTCCCAAAACTCACGCCATTTAAGTGGCTGTCCATTAGCTATCGTTAGTTTAGGCAACTTTGCAGACATTTTCTGGGTCCGTCGCTGGGGGGTCATCGAACCATCAGCACTAAATCTATCACTATCACCCCCAGCAATTGATCCCTCTTGCACACTTTCTGTGCGCATCAACACAATCTTTCGATTAGCTAATTCAACTACAGTCTCAGAAATGTTCGCTTGATTATCGGTTGAAGCACTGACTTCATCATCCAGTTCATCGTCAGCACAATACGCAAATACCTGGCTGTCGAGGGTTTCCAATTTCTGCTGATAATCAATCAACTTATCGTGAATATTGCTGATCGATTCTTGCTTGCCGTCAGTGCCCTGGCTAAGGATCAACTTTGCTTCGTCGAGACATCGGGTGACATGGCCTCTGAACGCCGCCCTTTGAGCCTTGACCACTTTCTTTTGCTGATCCATCATCGAAGTTTAAAGTTTCGGCACCATATTGTTAATTGACATAATTTAGACAAAGAAAACAGAATATATTACTTTATTGCAAGTTGTAAAATAACATAAGATCTTTGTAGTCACTACTCAAACTCCTACAGTTCGAAACTAATCACTCGCTCAGAAACTCTTTCTTTCTTTATTAACAATTAAATCGAGCTTTGCACGACACCCAGAGCGCGTGATAATATCAGCTCTAAATACCCAGCGGTGAATAGGTGAAAAAAGGTCGACTAAATTTTTGTTTAAAATAAAATTGCTGTGATCATTATCGTTTTGCACTTAGGTCGATTTCTAGTCAAGAAATTTCTTTAGAAGAAAAAGCCTATACAAAAGATACAATAACACTATTGCTTCTTATGGCTAGGGTCGAGCTTACGTGTGCTGTGAGAATTGCACTGTCAATAATGACAGTACGAGTACGAATTGAATCCAGTCCCAAACCCAGTGGCGTAACGAGTTTGGGGGGTTAGCCACCCTCAGCGATGTAGCATTCGCGGCTGACGAATTTAGAAAAATTCCCGCGCAAACAGGTAGCTTATCCAGTCCATTTACATCCTACAAACTTTTAACCTAGCCTATTCGAAAGAGCGTTTAATTTTGTCCCCCCTGGTTTTGGGGGATACAGGAGGACTCCGGATCATAGGCGAAAAAATGCCGTTTTTCCGACTTATTCGACCCCTAAGGGTCGTAACACTAATAATTTCAATTTAGATTTTTATTAAAAGGGGCGACAGCTATTTTGGGGGCTAGAGATCAGATTGGGGGCTTCATATTTTTATTAAAAGATGGGTTAGTACCCAAATTAGGGCCGAAAATAATCCCCCCCCCAACCGAGTGTAAACCCATATTAGTCTGAAGTCAAGGTTCGGTGGCATAGTAAAACCATGAGTCGAAGTCTAATGTGAATCCAGTGTGAAATTTTATAATTTAACACAGTTGTCCGATGTCGGAATCGGGTGTGAAAGGAGTCGAAAATATTTCACTCTCGTTTTCGACTGGCCCAATTTGTCCAACAAATTCCACACTCAGTTCAGACATCGGCAAGTAGTGTGAAAAGTTTTACACTAATTTCACACTGGATTGTTAGCTCTTACTCTTTTTCGACGTCGGAATCCAGTGTGAAAAATTTCACACTTTTTTCGACTCGTTTCGCGCTCGTTTGCGACGCCGTTTTTCTCCATGTGAAGCGCCTCTCCTTGGTGCTGAGAAAAAGGTGCCCTAAATTTAAAAGCTTCCCGAGATGACAGTAAAATGCTTCAAAGATGAGCAAAAGCCCAAAAATTGCGAAAATATCAAAACTTTGCAAGAATTTTACATTTTAGGACATTTTTACGTTTTTGAGAGTTCAAGTTTTTGAGCCCCCCAAAACGTCTCAAACTGTTTTGATGAAATATTTGGGAAAATCGTCTCCAGACTGAAACCAAGTATCTATTTATGGAACAAACCACAAATTTTGGGGAAATTTTAAAAAAATTGACAACTTTTCGCAAAAAAAACAAGACACCCTTTTCGCAACTTTCGCTCAGTTCGAAACACTTCCACTGACTATGCAAAAATGTCCCTCGGACACTTTTGTCTTGGCAAAAGTGTCCAACCTTAGTACCTTGTGCAAAAGAGTCCCCCTGTAGGCCGCTCATTAAAAATCATGTCTTCAGTATATATACGCAAAGGTTAGTGCTCACAAATTTACACACAACCTAACTCTCGTTTTTCCTGTTGGGCCACAGCCCAACAGGTCTTTAATTTTGATTCTGGCATCTTAACGTAATGTTAGCGTTAAAGTGTTTATGTGCGGGGTGTGTTTTACAAGTGTGCTATCGTAGCGGTGCATCTGTCACTACCAAATACCTTGTATTTTCACTCTGTTGTTGAGACTGGGACTGCTGTTGAGAACGTAATTCGAAATGCAAAAGACTGACAAAAAGTATCAGAATCTCAGAATCGATCATGTAACCTCATGGTTAAGAAACTATCAAACTGACCACTCGACCACACAAGTACAGTCATTCATGAGGCTTTACTAAAAGTTCATACAATAGGAGATTATTAATACGATATAAATTATCCTAGGCAGATTGATAATAATAAATTTGATAAACAAAATACAGTCATATAGGTAACACGGCAGATAAATTCTTATTTACAAATTCGTAAAATTTATGTCTTCAGGTAGTTTAGACAAAATAAGAGGCACAAAAACAACACCAAACTTGTCGTCAGTAATACCCATAGCCTCTAAACCCCGTATATGCTGTTCACATTCGTCAAAATTTTGACGCAATTCAGAGGTTTTTGAGTTAACAGTAGGCAGACAGAACAGCTTTTCGAAATGAGCAAATACTACTGTTTGCTCATTTCCGAAGCGTTCTTGAACCGCATCCACCGCAATACTATAATTACTGTTCGTAACGGCTATTCCTCTTATCGTTCTTTCAGCATCCCCCACCAACAAGCTTTTTAAATAATTAAACTTGTCAACATTGCTTAAATTGTCATTTGAATGAATGGCCGACTCAAAACAGTCCCAAAACTCACGCCATTTAAGTGGCTGTCCATCGAACTTAGCTATCGTTAGTTTAGGCAACTTTGCAGACATTTTCTGGGTCCGTCGCTGGGGGGTCATCGAACCATCAGCACTAAATCTATCACTGCAATCAATCACCCCCAGCAATTGATCCCTCTTGCACACTTTCTGTGCGCATCAACACAATCTTTCGATTAGCTAATTCAACTACAGTCTCAGAAATGTTCGCTTGAATATCGGTTGAAGCACTGACTTCATCATCCAGTTCATCGTCAGCACAATACGCAAATACCTGGCTGTCGAGGGTTTCCAATTTCTGCTGATAATCAATCAACTTATCGTGAATATTGCTGATCGATTCTTGCTTGCCGTCAGTGCCCTGGCTAAGGATCAACTTTGCTTCGTCGAGACATCGGGTGACATGGCCTCTGAACGCCGCCCTTTGAGCCTTGACCACTTTCTTTTGCTGATCCATCATCGAAGTTTAAAGTTTCGGCACCATATTGTTAATTGACATAATTTAGACAAAGAAAACAGAATATATTACTTTATTGCAAGTTGTAAAATAACATAAGATCTTTGTAGTCACTACTCAAACTCCTACAGTTCGAAACTAATCACTCGCTCAGAAACTTTTTCTTTCTTTATTAACAATTAAATCGAGCTTTGCACGACACCCAGAGCGCGTGATAATATCAGCTCTAAATACCCAGCGGTGAATAGGTGAAAAAAGGTCGACTAAATTTTTGTTTAAAATAAAATTGCTGTGATCATTATCGTTTTGCACTTAGGTCGATTTCTAGTCAAGAAATTTCTTTAGAAGAAAAAGCCTATACAAAAGGTACAATAACACTATTGCTTCTTATGGCTAGGGTCGAGCTTACGTGTGCTGTGAGAATTGCACTGTCAATAATGACAGTACGAGTACGAATTGAATCCAGTCCCAAACCCAGTGGCGTAGCGAGTTTGGGGGGTTAGCCACCCTCAGCGATGTAGCATTCGCGGCTGACGAATTTAGAAAAATTCCCGCGCAAACAGGTAGCTTATCCAGTCCATTTACATCCTACAAACTTTTAACCTAGCCTATTCGAAAGAGCGTTTAATTTTGTCCCCCCTGGTTTTGGGGGATACAGGAGGACTCCGGATCATAGGCGAAAAAATGCCGTTTTTCCGACTTATTCGACCCCTAAGGGTCGTAACACTAATAATTTCAATTCAGATTTTTATTAAAAGGGGCGACAGCTATTTTGGGGGCTAGAGATCAGATTGGGGGCTTCATATTTTTATTAAAAGATGGGTTAGTACCCAAATTAGGGCCGAAAATAATCCCCCCTCCACCCGAGTGTAAACCCATATTAGTCTGAAGTCAAGGTTCGGTGGCATAGTAAAACCATGAGTCGAAGTCTAATGTGAATCCAGTGTGAAATTTTATAATTTAACACAGTTGTCCGATGTCGGAATCGGGTGTGAAAGGAGTCGAAAATATTTCACTCTCGTTTTCGACTGGCCCAATTTGTCCAACAAATTCCACACTCAGTTCAGACATCGGAAAGTAGTGTGAAAAGTTTTACACTAATTTCACACTGGATTGTTAGCTCTTACTCTTTTTCGACGTCGGAATCCAGTGTGAAAAATTTCACACTTTTTTCGACTCGTTTCGCGCTCGTTTGCGACGCCGTTTTTCTCCCCGTGAAGCGCCTCTCCTTGGTGCTGAGAAAAAGGTGCCCTAAATTTAAAAGCTTCCCGAGATGACAGTAAAATGCTTCAAAGATGAGCAAAAGCCCAAAAATTGCGAAAATATCAAAACTTTGCAAGAATTTTACATTTTAGGACATTTTTACGTTTTTGAGAGTTCAAGTTTTCGAGCCCCCCAAAACGTCTCAAACTGTTTTGATGAAATATTTGGGAAAATCGTCTCCAGACTGAAACCAAGTATCTATTTATGGAACAAACCACAAATTTTGGGGAAATTTTGAAAAAATTGACAACTTTTCGCAAAAAAAACAAGACACCCTTTTCGCAACTTTCGCTCAGTTCGAAACACTTCCACTGACTATGCAAAAATGTCCCTCGGACACTTTTGTCTTGGCAAAAGTGTCCAACCTTAGTACCTTGTGCAAAAGAGTCCCCCTGCAGGCCGCTCATTAAAAATCATGTCTTCAGTATATATACGCAAAGGTTAGTGCTCACAAATTTACACACAACCTAACTCTCGTTTTTCCTGTTGCGCCACAGCGCAACAGGTACTTTATACTTGGTTTGTATAGGATTTGCAGAATCTGCAAATTAACACACTTACCTGACACCATGCCTATCTTTTGTGTTGTGTGCGTGTGTTTGCTCTTACCTTTGCTGTAGTAATGTGTCGGTCATAAGACTGCTGATAACGCTAGACTGCTGATAAGCGCTATCTTATATGCACTACCTATATAAGCTGTTATATGCATAGAATAACAGTGCAGTAAATCCATCTCAAACTGATAAAATTGAAGCTTCAAAAAACGGAGAAGGAATCGAACCGTCTGTTTTCAGATTAATAATCAGAAACTCTACTGTCTGAGCCACCGATTCTGACCGTCACTATCAATAACTGATATGTTAAATTTATTTGGACCGTGCAGGGGAATCGTGCTTTTAGCAATCATCCCTTAGCACACATTGTGACACGAGAGACTCCCTTTTCACAAGAATTTTATAAGTTTTAAAAAATAATGATTTACCAGTGATTATCTCTGGAAATCAGGTTGACACATCAAACTAAATGTTATCTCACCCTACATAGTATCTTGATAGTACATATTTATCAGTCATCAATAGTTACAGACTTTTAAATAGATAAAGTACAAGCCGGAATAGCTTAGTTGATAGAGCGTTAGACTACAGATCTAAAGGTACCTGGTTCGATCCCGGGTTTCGGCAATTTTTTTTTTAAATTTTAAGCTTTATTTTTCCAACTTTAATTGGCAGTTTTTTGCACATTTTTTGCCCAATAGTTGTTTTTTTAATTAGTATTAAAAACTAATTTTATAAGTTGTACTTTTTTGTCATTTATGGAACGCTGATCTGTACTCATGTAGCTTATGAACGCAGTGTTGTTTCTAAAATTAAACTGTTTGCGTTTTATTTCGTTTGGAATGCGTGTTTATCAATTTTTGTGTGAGATAATTTGGAACGGCTTAGCAGTAAATCTGTGCAAGTGAATAACAGGATTTCATATAATTTTGTCCACATAAAATGGCCGCGTTTGATATTTCCTCTGTAATTGTGACACTCAGACCTCACCATGGACGACTGTCCCAAGGCATAATATGAAGAGTGTGCTCCATGCTCTTCCCACTATATACGTACTTTTTGTTTGTGATTAGTTTTTAATGCGCAACAGGCCTAATGTTGTCAAACGGTAACCCTTCTAACTTTTCACTCACTGAACTACTTTTGCAGTAAACTTTTACTTGTTCCTGTTGGGCCACATTCCAACAGGTCTTTAATTTTGATTCTGGCATCTTAACGTAATGTTAGCGTTAAAGTGTTTATGTGCGGGGTGTGTTTTACAAGTGTTCTATCGTAGCGGTGCATCTGTCACTACCAAATGCCTTGTATTTTCACTCTGTTGTTGAGACTGGGGCTGCTGTTGAGAACGTAATTCGAAATGCAAAAGACTGACAAAAAGTATCAGAATCTCAGAATCGATCATGTAACCTCATGGTTAAGAAACTATCAAACTAACCACTCGACCACACAAGTACAGTCATGAGGCTTTACTAAAAGTTCATACAATAGGAGATTATTAATACGATATAAATTATCCTAGGCAGATTGATAATAATAAATTTGATAAACAAAATACAGTCATATAGGTAACACGGCAGATAAATTCTTATTTACAAATTCGTAAAATTTACGACAAATTCGCTCTTGGAAAGTTTTGCAAAAAGTTGGTCCAGCCAGGTTCACAGCGTAAGAATGCTGTTACCTAAGGTATTCAACAAAAAACAAAACGATTTTTTTCTGTGGTTTCCGTGGCGTATAGTACTAGCGCATTGGTTTCTTAACCAAAAGTTTGCTGGATCGAGCCCAGCCGGAGACAATTTAAATTTAAATATTTTTTAAATTTAAAGCAATATTCGCTCAAGTCGATTAGCTGTTTATTATTTATCAGCAATAACTTACGTCTTGACCCCGTATTTATTGTGCACTTTGTGCAAACTTTGCTACAATGGTTCCAAAAGAAGACGTTTTGTACGATCAATAAAGTCAGCTAGTTAATGCTGTAGCTGGCCCAACAGGTTTACGATGGCTTCTGGCCAATGTACTTAAAAACAAATGCTTGGTGCTTACTGAATGCTTTTGCCGCAGATTGGGCTTGTTTGCCACAAGTTTCGATTTTTTAATGCACTACTTCAAATCAAGTCAACTGTTACATGTTTTGGATTAAGCCGCATATCCGTTTGACCTTCGACCGAATGTCAGTTTATCCTAACTAAACAGCACAGTTTCAATCTATCCGTGTGTCCGGAAGTTAACTTCAGTTAAACTGTGCCGAAATTCTTTAAGGACAAAAAACGGACAAACGGACGTGCCGGTCAAACGTATGAATTTAATACAGCCGTATGTCTCTTATGTCCCAATTTTCAGTTGCCCGAAAAAGCATTAATTAATAAAAACTGACTAAACTGTTTTGGTGTGGGCTTTGCGCGTTTGTCCGTATGCCATACCCATACGGAAGTAGTTACGCATATTGTTAAAAGTTGTTTAAAGCATTTAAAGTTGAACACTATTTTTAGATTGTGTATAGGTTTTGAGAATACAGTTTTTTGCGAGTTTGCGGTTCCGTTGTGCACATAGGGCTGGGGCGCTGGGCCAGTCAATTTTAGCACCAAAAGTATAAGGGGGACACTTTTGCCCGTGACACCGGAACTTGATTAAAGTCTAACAAATTAAGAATACATACAACATTGTAGAATTCCAAAATTCGTATGCTTTGCATTACCGACGCCCGTCCGACATTGGCCCACTTGAACTTGTGTACGTCAACTCTATATTATGTCCATTTTTGAAGCTTGAAAAATACTGACCCAAGCGTGATGTATATTTGTATGTTGGTTTATTTTTAACTGACTACACTATTTAACGCCGTGGTATTACACTATTCTGCAGTTTCAGGACAAGTTTTCATTTTAAACTTAAGTTATATATACATCAGTTATATGTACACCATACGTGCATTTATTTGTCTTGTTCAGGATAGTACTGTAATTTAAAGTTTCACTATTGCCTATACACATGCATATGTATTTAAACTCAAAAGGATGTTTTTGCTTTGAACTTGTGCTTTCGCTACTTTTGCTCATAGTTTTTCCTGTTTTCGTATCTCGCAAAGGTTATTGTAAAAATTCGCGGTAGAAGTCACCCACCGTATGAAAGTATTATTTATATATTTAATTTGTTTTATTAAAAGGCCCCATGACCGTATTACGCCATTTAATTCTGCTGACGCTCCTGCCGACAGTAAATTCTGATTTATATTCCTCCATTCATGGTCTAGAACGACTGGTGGTCACCAAACAGCAAGCCGTTAGTACGGTTCGAAAGTACATCGAGCATGAAACCAATAGACTACAGGAGCTCAGTTTGTGAGATTTTGATGTATATATTTTTCTGAAATAAGGATGGTTTGATAATATATAAAATGATTAGGAGTTTTAATCCCCGCACTCCCCCGGAAGGCAACTTTGCCGCCCCCCCCCTTCCCCCCCAAGAAACGTAAGTCTGGTTCCTGTGAATGAGCCAGTGCAAATTTCGCTATAGAGGCAAGAGTTTTCAGGGCTTTTGTATTTGTTTTGTTCATCTATATAAGCCTGAACTAAGCATAAAACTAAGCCTAAGCGCAAAACAAAAATGCAGTATATACTCAATATCTGGCCTACCTTTAACATATGCTCGTTCACAGAAGACAAATCCACTCCAACAAATGTCTTCACGGTAGCTCGCGAAGCCTAAATTGGCGGCTCACTGACTCATGTAACGAAATTGGTGGCTCACGAAACAAAAACGGTAGGAAAAGTTGCTCCGCACACTACTCACGCCCCATCCCCCACCGATGTAGTCATTTGTCACAAAATATATACCACTCATAGTTTATATTAATATATATTTTTAGGTTTCTTGAAGAGCTGCAAACGCCACAAAATGTGAAACAAGAAGATATCCTGACCAATCCCGTGAGCGCCTTCAAACTGATCAAACAGCTGCAATCTGATTGGACTATTATCTCGCAAAAAATGAAAGAAAATAGTGCAGTTAGTAAGGATAATGTAATTGATGCCAATGAATTTAGGTAATATTTTACGTCAAGTTATTAATTTTTATTTGTGTATTATTTCGTCAGCGTTAAATTTAACTTTTTGCTACTTAAGTTTGGTCTATATTACATATATACGTACGGTACATATGTATGTACAACGTTTTTTTCTCTTAAATTGAAGTATTTTAATTTTTTATTTAGTTGTTAACCGTATATATTTTTAACTCGTTTATTCAGGCGAAAATGGTGGGTGGGGTGGTGCGGAGCAACTTTTTCGCGAATCCGTGAACCACATATGTACGTGTATATCTTTTGCCGTCGTTAGCTGCCTTCCAAACATTCCTGGGGGGGAGGGTGAGCTCGCCATTGGGGGTGGGTGAAACCCCCCCCCCACGACCATGTATGGTTGTAAATGACTAGAAACTCTTTTTCATATAAACATTACTGTTTTAGGTTATCTCCAGTCAATCAGCGACCCGAAAAAAGTGGTCTTCCCGACACCGGAGGATTTGGCCGGGGCCGCCGCATCCATTTTTCGATTGCAGAAAACGTACGATCTCGATGTTACCAAAATCGCTGCTGGAAATTTGAATGATCTCGCTTATACCAATCCTCTAAAAGGTGCGCTGTGTGGGTAAAAAATAACTCCGCAGTATTGTAGGGGGTTCCGCCCGGTTATGAATACATCCTAGTTTCCCATTGAGAGCGTCGTACCAGTTATGAATATTTGGCATGCTAATTATGGCTAACTCCGTCCAGTTACGGCTAATGGGAAAAATGCATTATGTGCGCGTTAATTTTACACATCTGCATTCCATACTTTCTACACTGTGACTACAAATACCTTATAACGTCGTTGGAAGGTCCAATTAAGAATTTTTTATTAAAAACAAAACAATATTTTGGTTAAAAACAAGCAAACAACGCAGTTAAACTAAAGTGAATTAAAAGATAACGATAGCTATAGGTAAAAAACACCTAATCCTAATTTTCCAATCCACTATCGGTGGACGGCACCTAATGGGTTCAGCTGAGGATTAAACTCTGGTTTAAATTGAGGTCGGGCTTAAACTTGGAAGTCAGTTCTAGTCTGTTGTGCTGTGCCACAAAAAATTAACGAAGTTGGTGTTTAATACTCAGTTGAAGACTTGAGTTTAGCTTCTATTTAGCTGAGATTTTACTAAGTTTAACAGAACTTTAGCTCACGCTCAGCCTAAACTTTTAAACTTATTTGGTATAGGCCATTGTATCAGTGGCGTTATTATTTTGTAATTTTGATGGGTGAATAAAAATGCGACAGTATGTATGACACGAGCCAGCAGATAGATACAGGTTTTGATCAGCTGTAAGATTGAACTACAGGGATAAAATACAATGAAACTGACACAGTAAGACTGACTGAATAATAATGACAGACACACTAAGATTACGATAACAGACAACGGATGTGTAGACCACCAACAGCAACTGGCGACAAAAAAGTGGCAAACTGACATAAGACTACAGCTGAAACAACTGACAAGACTACTAATATTGCAAAAAAAGTAACTTGTAAAAAAACAATAATTATACATAATAACCGAATCGTTTACCCAATGAGGACTAATTGCAAAAATCACATTAAAGAGCATTTTACAACAACCTTATCATAACATATAAACACATGACAATGGGCAAAAACTACAGCTCACAGTTAATGTTGCAAAGCGACAAACTGGTATCACAAGTTAATTTTTTAGTATTCTCAATATTTCAAAGTTCTCGATATTTCACAGTTTTTGTTAAATCAAACCTGATACGAAAATTATATACATCCCTTATTTACATAAAATTGTTTCCTTTTCAATTCAAATTCATGAATCAAATTTCCCAAAAAATTAAAAAAACATATTGACCAGTTCTAAAAATCATTACTAGCGCTGAATTATTTCATTGATTTTTTTGTGTATTTTTTCTAAAAATTATGCATATTGTTTGACTTTTTGGAGACATAATATATGCACACAAAAATAAAAACTGAACAAATTATGCAATTCTACCACCAGAATATGTTACTCTTCTATTGGTTGGCAATTTTTTGTTTTAAAAGTGGGGGGACTTGGAGGCTAATCAAAATTTGGAGTACTTATAAATTTCAATTACAGTCTACATAGCACTTTTGAAATTGCAGATTTTTGCATATGCAGATTTTTGCATAGTGAATACAACCGAAAAGATAACCAAAAAGGGATCAACTGGAAGAGAATCAGAAATGAGGGGTGAGGTTCTCCACATACCTCGTCCCACCCAGGAAAAGTGCCAGACTGATCTAAAAGGAAAGACTTTCTAAAACTACTTTCTAGAAAGTTTTCATAGAATTACAATAACTCTCCTAGTTCCTCTTCTTCCTCGTTAATACTGTTGCAGCAATTTTCGCAGTAAAAGTTCAGTACAGTCTGCTCCCCCCCGCATGACTCGTGCTGCCACCCTTTACACACAAAGCACTGGATCCATGACGAGCCTTTTTTGTATTTTCCCCCACACACGGCACAGATATTTTTCTTGACCTTCGTTTTTTTCTGACGATCGGAAATTCGCTGGATGGCATCGGGAGAAGTGAGATTAACTAAAACAAAAATTGCATCACTTGTCAATGTTAATTTACACCTAAAATTGATCGTTTAGCAGAAACGAGTAAAAACCAGCAACATCTTTGATTTCAGGTTTTCACACAATTTCCACTGAAGCTACATTGTTTACTAATTTCAATCAAATGGCAGAATCTGAAATTCTTCATTTATAAAAGAACCAGCCCCCTTTTAGAGCAAAAATCTAATCCTAGAGCATAAATCAGCACATAGTTTGAGGTTTATTACTGTTGACTCAACATTTAAGGTCCTTTCTAGCTTAGTTTTGAGCTTTTTGTCAGTAGTTTTTAAACAATAAAAATATTGCTAAATAATTGTAGACAACTACATTCACTAATTATATTGCACTCTTGCAATATTCTTATAGACATTCATGCAATCACATTATTCTAACTTTTTAGAGCTTTGGACTTGGAGTCTAAAACCTGGAGTCTAAAAAATGTAAAGGTAATACGTACACATATGATCATCCTGTTTGCGTTTCTTTGAACTTGTGGCTGGAATGGGTGTTTCACCGGCTGGCTCAAGAAGGTCATCGAAAGGAACAAAGTGAACACTTGGATCGTCATTCAACGTGGCCGCATTCACAACTCTTGATGGTGTTTCCAACATTACTGGTTCTGGTGGAACAGGTTGCATATTTGCAAAACTTCGACCATCAATTATTTCTTCTTGAGCGACAAATAGGGGGAAACAAGCTGCAGCCGGTTGCAGTGAAGAAGACTGCTGAACGGGCGGAAACATGACCGGCATTTCAGGACCGGTTGAAAACCCTTCGTGCTCTACCAAGGGCGAAAACCGAACTGGGAACAGCAAAGGTGACAATGACGCTTGACGTGGAGGTGTTTGTTCAGGTGCATGAGCAATTTCACTTAACTCATCGACAAAGTCATTGGCAAAGGCTGTGCCAGTCGTCAGTTCAGCGGTTGACACTTCAGCGGAACATTGCTGCCCGGTTACTTCAAATGGGTTTTCATACCCAGCGTTCCCATAATAGGCTTCAAGCGGTATAACGTCAGGATTAAATGGATACAAACCACAAGCTCGAAAACCAGAAATGGCATTCTGGGGTTTTGCCGCTTCACGCCAAGCCCTGGCAAACAATTTCGGCACTTGGTCCTGAGTAAGCTTAACTCCACTGTTGCGATTATTCTTCAAGAATGTGTCACACTTGAGTGAAAATGCATACTTGATCGGAAAATATATGGTCTTGTCCAAAGGCTGAAGGTTATTTGTCGTATGGGCAGGCAAACATATGATTTCCACTTTGTTCTGAATGGCTAACTGCAAGGCCTCAAGACATTTGTGCGATCCATGGCCATCTAGTATCAAAAGAGCTTTTTTTCCAGGAGGCACTGGCGGCATGTTCGCAATAAAATGGCCCATCCATTCTGTGAATTTAGTTGAATCCGACCAACCGCTTTTGGTGCAAGTTACTAAAGTTTTCGGGTCCGAATCAATTTTCCAAGACGCTTTCGCTCGCTGCCCTTTAAGAATAAGCATAGGCGGAAGGTAGTCGCCAGCAGCGTTACAGGCACCGATCAAAGTTGTCAAAGTTCCACGTTCCTGCGCCGATGCTTTGGGTGTTTGACGCAAAAACTTAAAAGATGCCACTTTGAATGAATTATTAGGAACTGTGATCAAACCGGCTTCGTCGACATTCCAAATAAGTTGAGGCTGATCCGAAACCCCACATTCGTGCATCGCATTTCGATATTTTGTAAACCAATCTCCGATTTTATCTGGCTGCATTGCGTTCAGACGGTGAATTGAGGTATTTTCAGCCTTTTTCAATGTGAGCTCTGGATGACGTTTTCTGAACAGTCTCCACCATTTTTCACCAGCTGCCTCACTTTCCTCGTTAAATGGTGTTTTTATTTTGTTTTTTGTGCAAAACTTGAACACCAATTCACACACTTCTTTACGCAGCAATGGATACCCAGACACTGCAGCTTTCAAAAGAACGCTTAAAAGCGAGTTTTCATATTCACCCAAAAAAGGATCCGGGCCAGGTTTACACTGAATGTCGACTTCACCAGCAAGCCGGCGTCTCAGTGTTGAAAACGGAACATGGTACTTTTTAGCTATTGCATTGATAGTTGCCCCGTCATTGCGTTTGTATTCTTCATATGCGTTGTTCATTGCTTCCTGACTCCATTTTAGCCGCTTTTTTGGTGACTTTTTTGGCGTCCAAGACTTTTGCGGGGATTTTCTTATTCCTCCACGATGTCGTTTGACCAAATTTTTGTTTTTCGACTTCGTCTGTTTTGGCGGCATATTCTGAAAAACAAAAGAAACACGGCAATTATTAGCTTATTTAGCATAAGTATAAGCAGGAAATAAATTTAAAAATCATCAGCTAAGCGCAATACAAGAATCGGTTTCATGAAATTTTTGCACAAAGTTGCTAATTGTGCTAACTGACTAGAATGATTTAAATGTAACAATTAATCAATATTATTTTAAAAAATCAACAGGTTTACAAACTCACAACTTTATAAAAATTACAAGCTTAACTTACTTAACTTACTAACTATGTGTCAGAATATGCATGTATAAACTGTTATAAGCAGATTACGGTTACGTACTTAGTAATTTACCCAGCTTAACATAGTTTCCAGAACTTGAAAATGATTTTCTTTGACGACTTGCCATAAAGTAGTCTTCTATTGGTCTATACCCTTTTTGTCTGCTTTGTTAATCATATGTTAGAGATCAAAGTCAAAGTTAAAGCGTAAAATTACTCTCGCTGACGTTGAGATGGCGTATTCACTTGATCAAGATCACAAATGATGCTTCGCCACCAAAGATTTCGTCAACACTGTTTCATTTCGTCACAGGTAAAGAAGCAAAAAGCAGCCACACCCGTGTACCTAAAGCAGTAAAAAAGTAACACACCTTTAACAAAAACAAATTGCAAAAAGTTTAATCTGAAAGAATAAAAAGTCTTAAAATTCTAAAAATGAAAGTGAACTAAAAATAATAAATTAAAAATAAATTAAACTCTAGAACTAAAAGTGCGAAATTTTTTTTATTTTTTTATGCTTTTTATGCAATTTCATGCTGACTGAATCAGCCGTTCCAGTATTTGAAAATATCGTTTAAAACAAATCGCGTCATACAAGATTAGGTAATAATTCTGTGTTTTTTGCACAATCATTTTTAACTTGCATTCAAAATCGTGAATGAAATCGAGTTACAAATCTAACAGAATCTAGTAATTTTTCACAGCACTTATTCAAAATTTATGCTTGCGAAAGGACGAAATGGCAACGCAGACTTGACTTAGATGTTTCTTGAATTAGCACTAAATGAGTTGACAAAACCAACTGTCGTAACTCAACTATTCAACTATTTATGTATTTAACATCTTATAATCGTAAAATATAAATTGAAACAAAAAATAGTCAATACAAAAACTGCCCTTAAATACACCGGAAAACCAACCCAGTTTATGAACAAATACAATTAAGAACTTTATCATTACAAAAAAAACAAATTATGTACTATAGAAAAGAGAGCTTAGCGCAAAACCAGCCGATTTCACTCATTATTCATAATTGGACGGGGTTAGCCATAACTGGGTCTTTCAAATTTTCGAATATTCATAATTGGCAGACCCCCCCGTTTAAGCACCCATTTTTCTTTATCTAATAAAATGGCGCTCCAAATGGTTCAATTGAATATTTAAAAACACAGTCGTGTTCTCCATAAATTTCTGGTTAAAATTATGTAAAAGTTATGACAATACTCTCTACAAAAAAATTTATCTGAGCCCGTGAAATTAACAAACACACACAATTTCTTAGCAGAGTTTCGCACTGCACTGAGCTGTAACTGCATTATACGTACAGGCTTGGGCCGTACTCACGTGACAAACTTGCAATTTTGAGTATTGGTTACCCAAATGTCACGCTTTAAAATGATAGGCTGATCATGACGCAACTTTTCATGTGACCATATATCTGGACGAATAAAGTTCGTCTTATTCATAACTAGCCGTTAGCCATAACCGGGCGGAAC
>JASANF010011111.1:0-60264 GCA_030248245.1 Trissonchulus sp. WLG1_4
GGGACGTGTCGAAAATTTTTTTCGGTGGTGTCATAAAACCAAAGGGGGACCAGACAAAAAAGTGAAAAAGGAGGGCTGAAATCGCGAAAAGGGGGAGGGGTGAAATCGCGAAGATGATTGGGGGTATTGGAAGCTGATGTCCTCCCAGCCCCCCCCCCCCCGCGGGTACGCCATATCTAGTTTTAACTACCATTTTTTCTCTTGTTGAGCGTATATATTTAAGTAAGATTAGAACGAAAAGGTAGCCGTAACAATTTTGAAAAGATGTAGAAAAATTGCAGAAAAATTATAGAAAAATTGTAGAAAAATTATAGAAAAATTGTAGAAAAATAGTAGAAAAAATGTAGAAAAGTTAATGAAATGAAAAGTGTTTTAATTAGCATTTTTCGCCTGTAGAGTGTGTATGTCGGGAATTTCCCGATTGTTTTCCTCCATGTGTACGTATATTGTGCATTTCATGTGTGTGTGTGTCAGCTGGGTATACGTACGCACGCATGCGTACATATGCCCAGCTCATTTGCATATTTGTACGCGTCGTCCTGTCTAGCCATTGTATTGATTATGGTTGGCTAGAGGGATGATGTGGGGTAGAAGTTTTTGTTCTGTTTGACTACTGTACGAACAGTTTTGGGCTCTCGTTGGTCTTTTTGCCCTATAGTGGCAGTTAGTTTTTTTGTGCCCCGATTGCGGGCTAGAACGTTCTGCAGCCCTAGTGGGCCTTTTGTTTGACTTTCGTAGCCCAGTTGGGCTTTGTTTTTCTGTCTTTGTCGTGGCCCAATAGTGGCTTTCTATTCATGCTTTACTGGGTAGAATAAACCCTTTTTTGTTAGTCTTTAATCGGTCTGATATTTGTACTTATTGTCGTGTATTATTATGAATTGTGTCGATATGATGCTTGCTATTGGTGACCGTACTCTTCCCATAGGGAAGGGAATGTCGCCCTGATTTATTACGGAGAAATTACTAATGGGCCACTTCGTATACAGTCCACTCGCTAATTTTGACCGGGCCCTCACCTTTTCTCCACAGTGTATATAGGTAAGGTTAGAACGAAAAAGTAGCCGGAACAATTTCAAAAAGATGTTGAAAAATTGTAGAAAAATTATAGAAAAATTGTAGAAAAATTATAGAAAAATTGTAGAAAAATAGTAGAAAAAATGTAGAAAAGTTAATGAAATGAAAAGTGTTTTAATTAGCATTTTTCGCCTGTAGAGTGTGTATATAGGTAAGGTTAGAACGAAAAAGTAGCCGGAACAATTTCAAAAAGAGGTTGAAAAATTGTAGAAAAATTATAGAAAAATTGTAGAAAAATTATAGAAAAATTGTAGAAAAATAGTAGAAAAAATGTAGAAAATTTAATGAAATGAAAAGTGGTTTAATTAGCATTTTTCGCCTGTAGAGTGTGTATATAGGTAAGATTAGAACGAAAAAGTAGCCGGAACAATTTCAATATGATGTTGAAAAATTGTAGAAAAATTATAGAAAAATTGTAGAAAAATTATAGAAAAATTGTGCCTGCAGAGTATGTATATAGGTAAGGTTAGAACGAAAAAGTAGCCGGAACAATTTCAAAAAGATGTTGAAAAAAACTAGAAAAATTGTAGAAAAATAGTAGAAAAAAAGTAGAAAATTTTTGAACTGAAAGTAGAAAAAAAGTAGAAACTTGCACAAAATTTAGAAAAAAAGTAGAAAAAAAGTAGAAAAAAAGTAGAAAAAAAGTAGAAAATAGTAGAAAAAAAGTAGAAAAAGAGTAGAAACTTGCCAAGGCAGAAATTAGAAAAAAAGTAGAAAAATAGTAGAAAAAAAGTAGAAAAGATTTTCTACTTTTTTTCTACTATATTTCTACTAATTTTTTACTTTTTTTCTACTCATAATTTTTCCTGTGCTCCGGGAATCAAGGATTTGGGCCGTATTTTTTAAAAACAGCCAAAGTGACTTATCATTTTTGAAGTAAAGTTGCCCAAAATACTATTTCTGATGTTTTGACGTGCATATGTCCATAGCAAAAAATTTGGAAAAAATTGGACAATTTACTAATTTTATTCGACTTTTACACAATTTCAGCAAGTAAGCCAGTGCATCAACGCTTTTTGAGGTTTTCCAAACAGACGATACGTAATTTTTATTAGTCGTAATGAAAAATTAAACCAATTTTATTGCGTTCTATGCAAAAAAAACTCACAAGAAACCATTTTCAGAAGCATCAGACTCAAATATAGGCTGTGTGAATACAAAATAATTTTTCGGCATTCGACTATAGACTGTAGATATTTTTCTACAAAATTTTGCACAATTATAGTCTTAGGCTCTGCGCAGTTGAACAATTTTTTAGTTTTTTAAAATAAAGCTTAGAATTTTTTTATATGAATTTTATTGCTCATAGTTCGACTTCGAATACACATAATGACATTTTTTATCCAAATCCGACATAAATGTTAAAAAACAAAATAATGTTCAACTAGAAAAGCACATAAGCTACATTTTGGTATATAAAGTGTGACTATACGGAAAGCATAAGCAGAGTTATCGTTTGCCGAATGTTCACTCACGTTTGGGGCTCTGGGAGTCACGTGACATGATCACGTGATTTGAAATTTTGCCTCCAGTGTTCTTTTCTGCCATACTACATATATATAATATATATATATATATATATATATATATATATATATATATATATATATATATATATATATATATATATATATATATATATATATATATATATATATATATATATATATATATATATATATATATATATATGGTAAAGTTTTACATTTGCCAATTTTTTCGCTAATTTTTTATGTAACCCCCGATTCCCGGAGCGCCCCCTCAACTAAATATCCATTTTCAATAAAAAATATTGGTCAATGTTAAATATTCTGAAAAACAGTTTGAAAAATCATTACCTAAAGAAATTTCAAAAATACTTGCAAGTTCCTTGGAAGAAAAGATTAAACTTTTTTTCAGAAATTTTTAATAAAAAATACAAAAATGTGCTCGTCCGGAGTATCAAACCCGGGACCTCTCGCAACCGAAGCGAGAATCATACCACTAGGGCCGTATTCACATACTAACAAGTGTTTACACTTAGTGTTAGCGTTTATAAGCGCTAAGTGTTATTGACAAACTTGAACTTCTAACATACTAAACATACTTAAGCGCTTAACGCTTAGCAAACGCTTAGCGTTAGTATGTGAATAACACTTAGTATGTGAATACGGGCCCTGGACTAACGAGCCACAACATCTTTTGTGAAAAATTTAAATAACATGCACTAGTGATACACAAGATTTAAGTATACCGTAACCGTTCATGCATTATGGGTTCATGCATTAGGTAGTACCGTAGTGCATACAAATAATTCTGTTTAATCAAACTTCAAAATTTAGAAGAAGCAAAAACAGCTTAAGAAGAAATTATTGATTAAGGTGGTAGTGTCGCCAAAGCAGTTTTGCTCATAGGCTGCAAAATGAGAACTTTTTGCTTTAAAATTGTACGTTCACTGAGAAACTACTGAAATGTCATATGGTGTCAAATAAATACTGCCAGACACTAGACTACCAATATCTATCAATATTTTTAACCAATCACCATTTGTGAGCCAGACATCACACAATAGAGACATAAAAGTTCAAAAAATCAAGCCAGATATCAGATTGGCTGGCTTGTGAAGTACATGTAATGTTTTGACGCGCAATTTTTTGCCACAAATAAGAAAAATGAAAAGTAAAGGTTCGTTCTTCTTTTGATTTCAAAAAAGTGTCTAATTTTTTTACAATTTATCATTATTGCTGTGAGTACTTTACAGGTTACGCACAGTTTCACAGTTCAGACAGACATTACTTCACAACCACTCAAGCAATTTGCACTAAATTTTGTGTGCATAAACTAGAGCATATGTACTTTTATGTTGTGTGAAGAATTTAAACAAAAAGTTTTTTAATTGTGACGAAATTATCGAATGTGTATAGGTTTTCAAAACGTCATTTTTCAGACTTTGCGACTTCACTGCTAACTGTATGCTGCATCAATTTTGTTAAAACTATGCAAAAATATTTGCCTTAAAACATATTTTTAGAATATATAAAGAACACTGACCTATCTTTCACTGAAAGAGTTTTATAGTCGCGCAAAATCGACTGCTTTCGCGACACTACCCCCTTAAGTAATAAAGAGCTTATTTTCAGTTTTGGCATCAGTAACAAAGTATGCTAACAAAAATCGCTAATCGTAGCAAAGATCGTAAAAATGCTAAATATAGGGGTGCGCGTAAAAAAGAGTAGTTCTGCTGATACAGCTGCTGTGATACAATTTTTGTGTTTTTGCGACATTCATAGCAAAAGTTATGGTCATTTTTTGGCGTAAATTTTAAAAACGACTAGCTACTAAAGTGGTGTGTCGCGGAGGATTTGCGGAGTAAAAATAACTCCAATTTACGTCACTCAAAAATCATACAGAAACTAAACCAGAATAATAAAAAGTATTGACGCTTCATGTAGACTGTTGGCTGCAGCCGATAATAAGAACTAGGTTTTTAGCAACAACGTATTAAACGTTGCTGGCTGTAACAAACAAATAACTCCACTTTACGTGGCGTATGACTCAACAACCCGGCGATTACACGAGAATCGAAAAGCAAACGTCTAGATAACAAATGTGGCACTTTCAGATTCAGGGTGCAGTTAGTCGAGACTTCCATTATCATTATTAATAGGATAGTTTATATATATTAAGTATTATTAATATTATTAATATTATTACAAGTCTAGTGGGTCTAGTTTAGACTAGTTAGACATAATCCGCAGGTACCATCATGGTTTTTGTAAAAACATTTGGAAATTTCACATTTTTTAAATTTTAGCTTTAGGCCACCGACAGTGAAATTTGATCACACATGGACTTAGGGATGTTTTCAGTTAACTGCTAACTGCTTCATTTTCAGTTAAAGTTACGCAGTTACAGTTAACTGAAAATAACTGATAACTGAACTGCTTTGATTTTCAAAAGCAGTTAAAAACTGATAACTTAACTGCAATATTCTCAGAAGCAGTTAACTTAACTGTAACTGAACTGCTTTGGTCGTGAAAAACTGATTGAAATCAGTTAACTGATATTATTTGCAGTTACATGCAATAACTGAAAATCATATTCAGTTATGCGTCCAAACTGCTTCTGATTGTCAGTTTTTACGCATAACTGAAAATCAAGTATTCAGTTCGGTTGTGGGAACATTCGAAAAATCATTACCTTACCTACGTACGTCCTTGTTTATTCACGCACACAATAGATTTCTTTTCACTTTTTTGCGCCACAGCGCAACAAGTTTTGTAATTGGTTAGTATAGAGTTTGCCAAATCTGTGCTTGGACACACCTGACATTTCGGAAATGTCAAATTCCCAATGTTAAAGCACTGTATGGAGTATTTGTGTTTAGTGTTAAATAACACTCAAATCTGGAAAGGGAAGTACCTGGATCTGCACTGCTGACAATCCAACCGATTTGTTTATTAAGAGCAGTTTTAGGCTCGGATCGGCCGCTTAAGGGGGTAGTGTCGCGAAAGCAGTCAATTTTGCGCGACTATAAAACTTTTTCGGTGAAAGATAGGTCATGGTTCTTTATATATTCTAAAAATATGTCTCAAGGCAAATATTTTTGTTGAAGTTTCAGCAAAATTGATGCAGCATACAGTTAGCAGTGAAGTCGCAAAGTCGGAAAATTGACGTTTTGAAAACCTATTCACATTCGATAATTTGTCACAATTAAAAAACTTTTTGTTTAGATTCTTCACACAAAGTAAAAGCACATATGCTCTAGTTTATGCACACAAAATTTAATGCAAATTGCTTGAGTGGTTGTGGAGTAATGCCTGTTTGAACTGTGAAACTGTGCTTAAGGTGGTACTAACGAATGTGCAGTGTTTTTCAACAGGCTGATATTAAATAAATTATTAACATAAGAGCACATTCTTTATACCGTTCAAAGCGCTACTTTTCCTCTATATTTATGCAAAGTATCATTGTACAACTATAAAGATGATTTGTATGGCACATGTTAAAAGTGGACCAATTTGGCTTTTTTGAGCACTTTCAAATCTGGCCACTTTTTGAAGAGTTTAAACAATAAAAACATGCAAAAAATGGAACAAATATTTAAAAAGAAATTATCTAGACCCAAAGTGCACGATTTCATGATTTGTCAAATATTAAACTAAATATAAGCTTTAAAAGTCAAAAGTGTCTATTCACACGCAACTTTCAGGTCCTATATCTACGCAGAAATAAAAGCAATTTAAAAAAATTTCATTTTGGGTCTAGAAAATTTGCAAAAGGTTATTCATGTTCATTTTTGTGTTTATGCGTTTTGCATGCGCTTAGAAAAGTGGCCAGAACTGTTAAATTTCTATTCTCCTGTTGTGTAGTTTGGCTTGTTGGCTTGGCTTGCTCCTAAAAATTTTTCACATGATCCCGCTAACTTCATTCGTCATTATAAGAATAAGAATTAATTCATTGCTGACTTTATTCTCGAGAAAGTGTAGTTTGAATCAACTAAATTTTGTCAAAAGTTTAAAAAACTGCACATTCGTTAGTACCACCTTAAACTGTGAAGTACTCACAGCAATAATGATAAATTGTAAAAAAATTAGACACTTATTTTGAAATCAAAAGAAAAACGAACCTTCATTTTTTATTTTTCTTATTTGTGGCAAAAAAGTGTGCGTCAAAACATTACATGTACTTCACAAGCTGGCCAATCTGATATGTGGCTTGATTTTTTGAACTTTTATATCTCTATTGTGTGATGTCTGGCTCACAAATGGTGATTGGTTAAAAATATTGGTAGATATTGGTAGTCTAGTGTCTGGCAGTATTTATTTGGCACCATATGGCATTTCACTAGTTTCTCAGTGAACGTACAATTTCAAAGCAAAAAGTTCTCATTTTGCAGCCTATGAGCAAAACTGCTTTGGCGACACTACCACCTTAAAGAAGGTTATATACCCGCCCTTCACTACTACTCATGCTACATATGGTTTGGCATTAGTAGTTGCTTTCAGTGTTACGTGACGTGCATTCTTTTTGTTATTTGGTTTATATATTATTCTGCGAGCATACTTTTTGGAGGTTGCGTTATTTGTAGTTACTACTTATCAGAAGTAGTTTTTTAAGGTGGCGCTCCTGAAATGTGACTTTTCAAAAAACGGCAGTTTGGGGCCAATTTTAGATACACAATGGCAAGCTGCTGTAAAAGTATGCCTAAATACAAAAAATGAAGTTGATTGATACAAATTAGCATTCACTGTAGACCAAACGTGAGTGGAATTTCGGCTTGCGATTTCTCTTCGCAAGTAAGTAGCTGTTGCACAATCCATAGCTCATTTTGCTCGCCTCAACGTGGTCGAGCGGTCGCAAAAAGTCATTTTTGATGAATATGATTGATATATCGAAAAACACTAAAATCGCGATTTTTGAAAAACATAAATTTGGTTAAATTTTTTAGATACTATCGATTTACCAAAAATCAAATTTTGCGACCGCTCGAAGATGACAAGGTGCATTTATGTGCCTAATTTTAATTTTTTTCGTTGAGCCAATTTTTTAAAATCGCAAGCCGAAAATTTGCGTTTGTATTCACACGCACTATATTTCTGTCTCATGCAGAAACTATTGCGTTAGTTCACAAAAAAAGTATACCACACTCAATAAAACACCAAAAATTTTTAATTACGTTTCAGTAAAACACTACTGCTAGTGTTTTTCAGCCCTTTCAAATTTATTACATACGTGTAAATGCACTGGCTTGTGAAGGCATTTCCGTGAAAATCTATTTTTCATGACGAAATTTGCTCAAAAATGTTCAAAAAATTTTTTATGTGATATGTACATCAAATTGAAGGAAATTCACTTCTGATCAACTTTTGTTCTTACGATGCATGTTTATTTTTGCGCGTTTTCAAAATAATGACCAAAACCCACATTTCAGGAGTGCCACCTTAAACTCGTTTTGGACGTTTTGTTTCTCAGCGTTCGCCTGCACGTAGGAATTTTGAACTCGTTTTGAACGCGTTTTAAACTAATTTTGACCGTTTTCGTATCATTTACTGGCGCACCCTGGGACCTCCCTTGGTTCTACCGTATATAGTGCAATCGTTTTCTAGTTTCTGCCGTTTTCAATTTTTTAAATTTAGGTATATATTTTTTGTGCTGTTATATACATGTTACATGATTCCCATCAGGATCAGTCCGTCATTCCCCAGAAACGCCTCTACATACAAGAACTACATATTATTTTCGAACACATACGGTTACAACTCGAGAGACACATAAGACATAAAGTCATGTGTAACAGCCTGGTTTACATTCGGTTGGGGGGGGAAATTATTTTCGGCCCTAATTCGCTTCCTGCACCGAACAGCCTTATATATACAATATATATACAGGTCAAGGTTCGGCGGGGGGGGGAATTATTTTTGCCCATAAATCGCTTCCTACCCCATCTTTTAATAAAAATATAGAACCCCCATCGTCAGCCAAGCCCCCAATCTGATCTCTAGCCCCCAAAATAGCTGTCGCCCCTTTTAATAAAAATCTAGATTGAAATTATTGGTGTTAAAACCCTTAGGGGTGGAATAAGTCGGAAAAACGGCATTTTTTCGACTAATGATCCGGAGTCCCCCTATATCCCCCAAACCTAGGGGGGGTCAAAATTGAACGCTCTTTCGAATAGGCTAGGTTAGAAGTTTGTAGGATGTAAGCTCTAGCTGAAAATCAAACTTTGTCCAAAAATTAAACTTTACATGAAACTTTTTGCGCAAAATTGGATTTAGGCAGAAATTCTTTGTGAAATAAAAACCTGCTGCCATCACTAAAAGGGTAACCTTTAAGCTACTAAATGCTGAAAAATTTTGTAAATCGGTTTAGGATTTGAAAAGTTACAAAACTTTTTCTGAAGCTACCCAGGCCAGGCTGATTCTAGCGTTACAGCACTAGTTGGGTTCAGTTCAAATTTCGGGCTACAGCTGCGAATTTTTTTTAAATATGGAGCAGATGGGGGTATTTTAGTGCAGCTAAGTTATTTTTTATGCTTATTAGCAGGTTTTTCCCTTAAAATTAGGCCTTAGGCTTAGGCTTAGCTCAGGCTTAGGCTTAGCTCAGGCTTAGGCTTAGGCTTAGGCTTAGGCTTAGCTCAGGCTTAGGCTTAGCTCAGGCTTAGGCTTAGGCTTAGACTTAGGCTTAGGCTTAGTGCTTAGGCTCAGGCTTAGTATTTGGGTTAGAAAAGGCTTAGTCTTAGTTGCTTGCATCAAATGAAAGGATATTTGCTACTGTGGAATTATAAATAAAGCTGCGCTTTTGAACCGAAATTGGCTGTCAGCGCCAGCGTGATGCTGAGCAGCAGTGACGTTTTGAATTCGTATTTTATTGTATTCTTCATTATTAAAAATTGCTCCTTTTAACTAAAAATGCTATTTTGTGTCCGAAAATGTAGTTAATTTATTGTCTATGCAAAAAGAAACAATAACAATTGATATGTGAGCTCAGTTTAACGATGCATAGTTCGCCTATTATATAAGTTTAAAAAATTAACATTTTTTGGTATAAATGAGCAGAATATTTTGGAAACAAAGCTGAATTAAATATATTATTATAAGTTACGTTATGATTATCAAACTTCGGACTGATATTACGACTGTATCGGTGAAAATTTTCAAAAATTAGCCCCTGAATGTCGAAAAATGATGATTTTCGACAAAATTTGAATTTTTTCGAAAAGCAGTAAATCTACGTTTTTTTGCTTGGAAAGTGCTAAAAATGAACTCAGCGCGTCCGAAAACCTATAAAAACGTGTTTTTACATTGAAAAAATATGCGTTTGAATTTCCCCTCCCCCCCCCGCCGAACCTGCACCATATATACATGTCTTAAAGCTGATATATACAGTATATACAGTAGAAACCTAAAGTGAAAAAAGAGTTGAAAAAGACAGTGTTTCAAGGAGCCAAGGTCTTGAGAAGGTATACAGCACTCCCACGTGAAGATCGGAAATTTTATTGTGAGTTGGACAAGAAAATTGGTCTGTTTCTCGATTGTCTCTATTGCTTCGTCCTACGTACTTTTACAGCAGTCACGATGAGTATGGGTCTCTCAGAGAACTTAGCTCCGGTTTAACATCCGGTTAATTGCAGGAAGGCCAGAGGCAAAAAGTTCGTATATAGCTGTAGCTGCGGTTGTCTGACTTGTTACAGAGGACATACATACTTTTACAGAGGACTACCTTTCCGCTATTCATGACCGCAGTGGCAGGTCCCTCCTTTATTCGTACGAGGGTCGAGGGGGGGGCATGACCGCAATTAGACGGGGTAATTAGAAATTAGACGGTATATATTACTATACTCTTGTGGACATGCAGGCTTTAATGAAGGATAATAACAAAAAAAAGTAAACCGCTAAAAAAACTAAAAAAACTAAAAAGTAAAAGTAAAGGGTCACTGCTCCCCTCTCCCTCAACCCGAGATCCCCCCCCCAGACAGGCCCGCTCCCCCCCACCCCGGAGAATGTTTCGTGTTTCGAAGGTAGCTAGCTCACGAAGCAAAAATCGGAAATCGGTGGCTAAGGAGCAAAAATTGGTAGCTCACGAGTCACGAAGCAAAGATGGCCGGATAAGTTGCTCCGCACCCCCCCCCCCACCCTGACTTCCTCAGCTGCACATGTGTGGTCGTGAGGATTGGTGTTTACCTACGTACCGTCATCTAAGCATGTTGCTGAACCGGATTATATATAAAATTACATTTACACACAAAAACTTACGACAAAACCGCATAACAGCATGTATATATACAATATATATACAAATAACCCAAGTGGTTAAATAAACCGTAGGTAAATAGTATATATTAGCACATAGAACACCGCATATTAGAATTAGCACATAGAACACTCAACGAACTATTAACAGGGAGTAGTCAAAACATCTAAAATTAGTCCAAAATGCGTTCAAAACAGTTTTGGACTAGTTTTGAACGAAATTTGAACGTTTAAAACCAGTTCAAAATCTGCGCGCTGGCTGTCAAATTTGTTCAAAACGAGTTCAAAATTTTTTAAACTGGTTTTAAACAAAATGTGCCCGTCCAAAACTAGTCCAAAATTGTCAGCGTTTTGAACTAGTTTTGGACTAGTTTTGAACAAGTGGTTTTCCTGTGCCCCCCCTGGGTTCGCCCTTGTGTGTAGCAAGCAATTGTATTACAATAAGCTGGGCACAATGCCGCCATATATACAAATGCATGAACCTTTACGACAGATAATAACAATGAGAACTACGGTAAAAAGTTCTGGGGACCTGGGGGCGATAGCGCTATGTGAGCCAGGCTAGCCCCCAGGAAATTTTTTGGATATTTGGGCTAAATTTGATGAATTGGTAACGTATCGGAAAGTTTTTTGAGGGGGCCCTCTTTGCCAAAGGGGGGGCCCAGACTCAAAAAGGGGGTGCCCTGGATCCGCCACTGGGCCGAACCTTTAGACATAGGCCCTTTTTGAGTATGTAGGTAGAAAGCACATCCCAAACTGGCTTACCACACCAATTTTTGTGCAGTTCTAAGGCCTGTAGCATTTTTTATGAAATATCAAAATTTCGCATGGTGAAAAATTTCAGTGACAAAATTTTTCAAATTTTCGACTTGTCATAATTTTTCACAAAACCACTTTTGGCGAACGCCGTTTGCATTTTTTAAGTAAGTTACCTTTCCTCTATACTTCTAAAGCTGAACAATAGTGAAAAACGTTGTGGTTGACCTGTGACTGTTCAAAGTTTGTACGGGAAAAACCCTATTGCGGGGAAAAAACTCTATTTTGTTTGCTGACATTTTTGTGCTAAACTCACCCATTGTTGCTACAAAAGTTAATTCATCTGGGCTAAACACATGCGTAGATTTTGTTGAAATCGTTTATTTGGCCGCAAAACGTCGTTTTTTGTCGTTTTGGCCTATACCCCGACACCCCTTACGAAACCTGTTTTGGTGATGTTTCACAAAAAATTTGGCATTTTTGGAATATTTAGGCTTTAGCTGCTGCGTACCACTTAAATCAAAGAGTGATAGATGTGGGCGGTGTTTGTCCACCGTTTCTAACGTATTAAACGCAAAAATCTGTTTTTAATGCTTTTAAATGCGAAAAAATGCTTATTTGGGCAGAAGTCATTTCTGCCAAAGTGTCGATTTTTGAAGAATCATTGTGAGTCACATGGGTGTCGTAGAAACGATTTTTTAGTCTATACTGTAGCCTAAGAGTTGTAGAACACGATGAAATTGTGTTTGTACTCTCTGCTAATAGAGCAACCAAAAAAAGTGATAGGGTTTTGTCCCCGCACTAGGGTTTTTTCCCGGAGGTTTCGAAACTTATCACTCAGAAACGTGAGTAGTTAGAATCCATTTTATTAGTATAACAGTTAGGCGAAAGATGGCCGTTATAAAGTTGAAAAGTTGAAAATGGGGTTTTGTCCCAATGTCCCGCACCACTATACCAAAAGCCATATCGAATTTTTTGGTATATCGATTTAAAGATTTTTCCCATTGCAAATTTGGTTGAATTTTGAAAAATTGACGTTACATATATATATATACACAAATGAAAGCTGTTTTGATTTTAAACTACTTTTCTTCTTGAGTTAACTATCGAAAATGTGACTTAAAATTTGTATCGTCCAAATTCGGTTATTCAAAGCGCCACCTTAAACAAATTCCAATTTTTTAAAATAGTCTCACAGATTTTTCGGACAAAATTTTTCAGACATCCCAGTTGACAATTAAGCTGTCCGAAAACGCTACGAAATATGTACAAAAAGCTCCTAATAACCTCCGAATTACCTCCGATTCTCCGAAGCGTAATACTTAGCTGCTCCGGAGAGGGGGGAGGGGCTACGCGCACGCGGCCTAAAATTTTGTTCTGTTTTATCCGATGGGACCCCACCAGTGTTTTTTTTTTCGTCAAAAATTTTGCGTCGTCTGACGCACATGCCCAATTTTTTTTGCGTCATTTTGAAAATAAGTGCGCAGAGCGGTTATAATGGTATCTAAGCGTGTGTTTTAGGTAAAAATCACTTTATTATGGCACTGGCCGTCCCCAGTTACGATTTTGGGGCTTTAAAAATTTTTTTTGAAAAAATTTTCAACTCTATCTTTAAGCGATGGCGTACATAGAAAAAAATCTCGGGGGGAATTTGTTGATTTTTTGTAATGGGTTAATATGCATTTCTTCAATATTCACATAGAAATGGAAATTTAAAAATGACAATTCAAAATAGAAGACCACGAGGTCACAAGTCGCAGGGGTCTGGGGGCGGCAGCCCCCAGGAAAAATTTGGGAAACTTTTTTATTTTTAGGCCAGATTTGATCAGTTGGAGACGTATCGGAAATTTTGTTCGACCGGGCAATAAAAACAAAAGGGAGGACCCTTGTGTAAAAATTCACTGTGAAAAAAATTCGGGGGAGGGGGAATGCCGCCCATCTTTTCTTTCCTGGGTTGGGAATTCCCTTGAATTTAAGAGTGTGCGAAAGCTGAGTTTAACTTATAAATTCTGGGAGCTGGGACCTTAAATAACTATGGATATGGCCGTGGTGTCTACTGTCTGGGCATCTGAAAATTATTCAATATGCACGCTTTACAGTGCGGTCTCAAATAGAACTTAAGGTGGCGCTCCTGAAATGTGACTTTTCGAAAAGCGGCATTCTGTGGCCAATTTTAGATGCACAATAGCAAGCTAGTGTAAAAGTATGCCTAAATACAAAAAATGAAGTTGATTGATACAAATTAGCATTCACTGTAGACCAAACGTGAGTGGAATTTCGGCTTGCAATTTCTCTTCGCAAGTAAGTAGCTGTTGCACAATTGATAGCTCATTTTGCTCGCCTCAACGTGATCGAGCGGTCGCAAAAAGTCATTTTTGATGAATATGATTGATATATTGAAAAACACTAAAATCACGATTTTCGAAAAACATAAATTTGACTAAATTTTTTAAATACTACCGATTTGCGAAAAATCAAATTTTGCGACCGCTCGAAAACAACAAGGTGCATTTATGTGCCAAATTTTAACTTTTTTTGTTGAGCCAATTTTTTAAAATCGCAAGCCGAAAATTTGCGTTTGTATTCACACGCACTATATTTCTGTCTCATGCAAAAAATATTGCGTTATTTGAGAAAAAAATTACACCACACTCATAAAACACCAAAAATTTTAAAGTTTTTTTAACTAAAACGCAGCTGGTTGTGTTTTTCAGTCTTTCAAATTCATTACATACGTGTAAATGCATTGGCTTGTAAGGCGATTTCTGAAAAAATCTATTTTTCTTGCTCAAAAAGCTCAAAAATTTAAAAAAAATTTTCATGTGATATGGGCATCAAATTAAAGGAAATTCACTTCTGAACAACTTTTGTTCTTACGAGGCATGTTTATTTTTGCGCGTTTTTAAAATAGTGCCCAAAACCCACATTTCAGGAGCGCCACCTTAAATATCACGTCAATGTCGGTATTTTGCTGCGAAGCTAGTTTTGAATAGTTTTGAATTTTAGCATGCTGAAAAACACTATATACAAGCAGGATGCAGTTCTGCTTAAAAAAGTACAAAACGGGAACTGCAGTAGGGTTGCAGGGGTCTGGGGGCGGCAGCCCCCAGAAGCCAATTATCTGGTGTTTTGGGACTTAACTCAGTTCCCCTGAAGACGGCATCAATACGCCACATTTGGGTGGCATGAACTGCACTGTAAACACGCAGCTGAATTTCAGCAGATATAATACAATTTTCCTATTCCAAACTTTTATACTAGCGCGGCAATCGTCTTATACGGATTGGCATTAATTGATGCTTTTAATTTGTGCGTTTGTGAGCATGCTTCGACACGTTTTTTTCGAATCATAATCTTAATCATAACTAATCATAATGTTGTAAACTGTCATTGAAACAAATTGTAGCTTGAAACGCTAGATACATGGAAAAATTTTACAAATTTGACGGTTTTAACGCAATTTTGGAAAATTTTTCGAAAATTTCGCGACGAAAATGCTATTTTCGGCACTTTTTTCGCCAAATCGGCTATGACATCGGTCAGCCTCAGCCGAAAAAAAGTGCGTCACGGGACGCACATGGCCAATAAAAAGTGCGAAATTTCAGAAAAAAAGTGCGGCGTTTCGCACTTTTTGACGCAAAAAAAAACACTGGACCCCACAACGCTGAGGAGGTACCAAAATCGCTGAGGGGGGCCCTTGCCCTGGCCCCCGGGTCCCCCTCGTTACGCCACTGACTATGTAATCTGGCAAATAATTAGTGTTTTTCGATTCCGTGTTCAGTTAATGTTTGCGTTTTAGATAACATTCAATGGATGAAGTGAAGCCGGTTGAATCGATGACAAATTTGCGAAATCGTCCAGGACGACCAAAAAAGCGGCCTCTGGCTGAAAGTCGTGACAACTCAAACGCGTCTGGAGGGAATGTTCGTGTGAACAATTTGGAGAATTACTTTGGCAATGTGTCCGTTCGTCGAAAACCACAACGAACCCCTGATGCTCCCCTCGTTTCGGCTAATTGCTCGTTTGTAGAAAGTCACCGAGAAAGTAGAGTTGTTCAGTTTGATTCGAAACAATTCGAGTTGGTTACTTTGCGAGTGGCCAAAAAAGTTCAAGAAAATGTTACAGAAAATAATTGTGCTGATAAATTGGCATCTGAAACTCACAAAGTATCAGTGTCTTCTGAGGAAGTGAGACTTGAGTCTGATACCGAGAATTCGGAAAATGAAAAAGATTTGGCGACTAATAGTGCGGAAATTCAAAGTCTGATGTCAAACTTAGTCGAAGAAGTATCCCGAATATTGTTAGTAGACGAAGCCAATATTGATGCTGTTGCTAAGCCAAACGATTCTTTAATGAATCATTGGAGACGAAAAAAACGGAAACGAAAACCACAACGCCTAACGGCCGTCAATAAACGGAAAGTCAAAGAAAAATCATTGTTTTTTAACAACGACCCACCGCCGGAAATTGTCCATGAGTTCCCCACGCCGCCATTACGATCCATTTTACGCCTGAAATCAGCGAAATTTGAAGACAATTTGATTGAAAAGCAAGAACTGGATGCTTCTGAAGAGACGGAAATGTTGGACAAATCTTGTGCCAGTAATAACTCGACGAAAATTCGCTTCAAAGAGAAAGTCCAACTGGAATACATCACGCCTTTGCCGGATAAAGTGTATGGAAAAATTCGTATGCCAGAAGATAGCCCACCCAAAGCGCCGGATAACTTGTTGGAAATAGATGGAGAGGTATAAAATTGAGTTTTGTTGGATCTAATTATGTGCATCTGAGTTATCCTAGGGTGGGAGGGGGGTTTCCTTCCCCCACTCCCCCCAGACTGGTGCTTGACCCCCCCCAGAATGTTTTCAGTTACTCACGACGGCAAAACTAGTGGCTTACGAAGGACGAAGGTAAAATGGTGCGGAAATGGGCGGAAAAATTGCTTCCCCCTGTTGGCTCACTTCCCACCAGAATTGGCTACCAGCCCACGTATGGTAGGGGTCGTCATTCGTGGGATAGGGGTGCTAAAAAAAGGATTTTGGAAGGATGAGGTGGAAACTGATCGAAGAGGGAACGACATATGCAGGGAGCGGGGGAAGAACTTTTTAAAATATTTATATTTTATAATATTCTATAATGTTTATATAGTAATAATATTTGTGTCTGGTGTGATTTTTTGAATTAAAATTTTTTTGAATTCCGGAATATTTTTTGAATGAAATTTTAAAGAGTAAAAGTAAAACTGCTATATATGTATAAACTACAAAAACACTAAATAAAACTAAAAAGTATATAAAAATTAGGGATGGACCGAAAATTCGGTATTCGGTATTCGGCCGAAAAACGGGTATTCGGTATTCGGTACCGAAAAGTAAATTTTCGGCCGAATACCGAATAATTAGGAAATCAAGGAAATTCTAAATCAATGAACGTTTAGAATTAGAACTAATGTTATTAATCCTGCAATCAGCACTACACTTACTCCTGAAATGTACCAAAAAACATGAAAGCTGTATATTAGCGAATGCAGATACTTGGGTTAATTTTTCATGGATGCTTAAAAATTTTTTTGCTCTCAAGACTAGATTCTGACACGCCGTACTGTGCGGCGTCTTATCGCACCTTGAGCCTTCTTTTTTACACGTTTCTTATGGACTCTGCTGAAAGTTTACAAGCCGTCAAAAAACTGTCCCACTTCACCCCTAAAACAACCCAAGACCCTGGGACAGCCGGGGTGAAAAGGGACAAACCATTTGTACACAGATGTAGATGGGGGTCTGGGGGGGGGGCAGCCCCCCCTAGATTTGAGAGTATGGGACAAGCCCCCCTCCCATTTGACCCATCGGGACCACCCCCCTCCTTGGTGTTGAAAAAAAGGTGTCCGATAACTCTAAAATCGCCCCAGATCGTTGTAAAATGCTTCAGCAAAAAGCGAAAAATTGCTCAAAATATCCAACTTTTGCAAAAAATTCCTATTTTTAAAGCACAAATTGAAAATTCTTGCGTTTTTGTCAGTTCAAGCCCCCAGACCGAAACCCCGTGTACATGTATGCCTATGTACATATATACCTCATTCAACTGCGGTCAGAGGTCGCTGAAAGTTGTGTAGTTTTTGCTGGTGCTTATTGTGCATTTTTCTATAGCATATATTATTCTTCGATAGATTGTTCGATTCTATAGTATCGACTTATTCTTTGATACATTTTGCATGAATAATTAAAATCAAACGTTTGCAAAATGTTCGTATAGGATATATTTATTTATGCGTAGTATTTTAATATTCTGCGTCTTCAAAACCTGAAAAAACATTCGCTAACTTATGCTTGACAACTATTCGGTATTCGGTTTTCGGCCGAAAACGAAAAACCGAATATTCGGTATTCGGTATTCGGTGAAATTTTTTTCGGTCCCATCCCTAATAAAAATTGACTGTTTCAGTTCATTCTGGGCGAAGCCAAACTGGAGCCAACGTCTGCTGATTCTCCCAAATCTCGACCCGGCGGTGCTCTCAGCCTTGATCCCGATTCTGATCAGGAAATGGCTGATGATGTGTTTACGGTAGGCTTGGAGAGAGTTTTTTTGGGATATAGTCGAGCGGGAAAAAAAGCCACGTCGATTTGTCGGGAAAAAAAGCCAATTTTATACAGCTGCCTACGTATAAGTTGGAGTGAATCTTTTTGTGCTATCGGCTAGTGTAGGCTATTTTATGGCTACAGGCCAAAAATTGGGGTTTTGCGATGATTTTTCGTTCCGATATGCGTCTTTGAAAATTCTACCCCAACATTGCCTGAAATGGGTCCTGGAGGGCAATTTTTGAAATTCTCTAAATTTGCAGTAAAAGCCTAGAAAGCTGGAAATTTTTATTTTACTGAGCTAATCAGAGACTGTAGTATCCTATTTTGTTGATTCTAGCACCGCATAAATTACCGTTTCTGAGATATGGCCTGGCTTTTTTTTCCCGACATTTTGACATGGGACGGGAAAAAAGCCACTTTTTCTATGTGCAAAGTGTGTGCTTAAAGAGATTAGAATGTTTTTTCAGGTAGTCTACAACCAGCACTTTATATCCCAACGTCGGAATGCCAGAAATATTGCACATGAACGCAGTTATGCCCCTTCCAGTTTTAGTATCGAAACCTGGTCAAATAATGCTTCACCCAGCTTTTTGTACTAAATTTCACAAAAGTGGCATTTGTAAACAATTTTTAGCCTAATACTTACGGGAAAAGGTTTAAACGTGTTTTAATGCAGCCATACTGCTCCAAATGCACAAAATACTGATATTTTTCAATGGATTTATGTGAAAATTGTCATTTTCATCATTTTTACAGGTTTGGCCGGGTTGAGGGAAGTTAATGCAACAAACTTGGGTTGGACTGATTTCGTTTTTTTCGTCTGCATTTGATTCACAGTATATTTATCTTTGTCAGAATGCAAAAACACGGCATCGGAAAGGTTGCTATGATAAAAAATAGCCCATGGCTTTTTTTCCCGTCAGATGGCTTTTTTTCCCGAAAATGGCTTTTTTTTTCCCGACGTCCAAAACGACCGTTGCTGGTGTGTGTTGCAATTTTACAGCTTCAAGGTGACACACAAGATGCGGATAGATGTGCAGTTAGCAGATCACTAATCAAAGTTCTAAATAGTTGACTGTGGCAAATTTTATTGTACGGAAACTATAAAAATGGCTTTTTTTCCGCTTGACTATGGTAGAATTTTCTTATGGTTTTTTATATATAATATATATATTTATATATATATATATATATATATATATATATATATATATATATATATTATATTTGAGTTTTTTATTTTATTCTATGTTATATATGTTATGAGTTATATACATATATGGGCGTGGGGGGATTGCTCCCACCCCCCAACCCGACCTCGCTCCCCCCAGACAGGTCCGCTCCACCCCGTAATAAATCTAATCCCATTTGGTAGCTGACGAAGCAAAAATCGGTGGCTCACGAGCAAAAATTGGTGGCTCACGAAGCAAAAACGGCCGGAAAAGCTGCTCCGCACCCCCTCCCCCCTCCGTCGACGGCTCCCCCCCCCCGGATTAGATTTCCTTAGCTGCACATTTGTGGTTATGTATGATTCTTACTGCTTTGTAAACGAAAAATAATATTGTTGGTACCCCACAAAAGTATTGTTTATTGCAGTTTTGTAACTATTATCATGTTTTGCTGCTGTTGAGCTGGTTAATGAATGAATTACTCAAGAGCAGAGATACAGCAAGAAATAAAGATACAGTATATTACACATTAATCGGGATTGAGTTGCATTCATAATATTTATATACAAACAAAACATATAAATTGATATGATGGTGACGTTGACTCAATTTGTTTAGTCGGAGTAAAATGAACTTGTTTAAACTGCATTTTGTAACGAAACATTATAATATAACTCACAGGAGGATATTGAAACACTGCAGCCTGAGATGTTCCTAAAGCCCGGCCTCCCCTCCCCCCAGGACGTAACTGGGCGCAGCAAACGGTCGTGTAGCGTCAAGGCGCGCAACAAAATCAGACAGGCGCTACAAACTGCGTCAGTGGACTATGGGGCCGACCAGGACGGAGATGAAACGTTCGGGGGGACTCAGGTGAGTGGCGGAAGGATTAGGTCAAGTGGTGTACGGATTAAGTATGGTTGGAGTGCAGACTCAAGTGTAGGTGAAGTTTATTCAAATTGTAGTCAGAGTCAGAGATGTACGGGAGCAATCAGGGAAGGGGGGTGCCAGTGTCTGAGCCTCGGCTGGAAGGGGGTGGTCCTGGTTTTGTTTTTTTAGGCGACAGTTAAAAAAATTTAGCAGTTTTTTGATTGGTAGCTCATTTATGGCCGCAGCGGCGCAGCCGGACAATTTTCGAAGTTTAACGATTTTTTACTCAATTGTGGTGCACTGGCCGTCAGATAGTTGGTGTGGAACTAAGTGGGGGGCGGGGGGCGGGTTAGGACCCTTGAGCGGGGTGTGGACACCTCCGACCCCCCGCCATGTTCATCTATAATTGAAGAGTATATATTTAAGTGTGGTTAGAGTGTGTATGGATTGGAAAATGTGGTTAGAGCGTAGATTTCGTGGTTGGTTGCTTTGGTTTCTTTGGGGTTTTGTTGAAATTCGTAGTTTAGATGTATAATTTAAACGTTGTTAAGTTCGTGGGAGTTTTATTCTTTAGTATATATTTTGTCATTTTTCACTAATCAAGCCATGTTCTCATAGCATTTACCAGTTTTTATAACTAAACGTAAACTTTATCAATCATTATTACCAATTTTTTTTACAATATTTCAGGCTAAATCACCATCAAAAATGGAACGAAAGGAGAGACTTAGAAAGCATGGTAAAAAGTTGGCCGTGACGAGTAATGAAGCGGTCGGAATTTTAGATATGTTCGGTGTTACCAGAACGAAAGCGGTTGTGGAACCAATGGAATTGGAGCAGGATATAGTGACTCTTGAGGATTCGCTAGACGGATGTCACGTGTCCAAAAAGACTAAAACAGATGTCTGCTCCAATAACATGAGTAAGATTTTGACGTTTTTGGGTTGAACTTCAATTCTATATCGCTGTTTTTTACAATGATTTTTATCACGAGACAACTCGAGACAATAGTTCTTCATGGTGTTGAAACTTTAGTTTTTAATAAATAAAAACTAAGGTAACTATTTTAGGTAAGCGGATGAGAAGATAAGTGGTGCTAAGAGAATTATAATTTTTTTGAACTATTTGTTGCGTTTTTTGTAAACGCAAGCGCGTTCTGCTAGTTTAAATCTTAAATGAGCAGTAAAATATATTTTTGAAACAGTTTTTTAATTCAGGTGAAAATTTAGTTACTTTTTATGTTTACTATTTAGTATAAACTTGATGCGCTTGTTCAGAGTAAGATTTGTGTCGTAGCCATCCACCCCTAGGTGGTATTAGACTTTAGCTTCACTACAATACATGAAATACGAAAAAAATACTTGTATAAAATAATGAAAACGTTTTTTAGAATCGTTTCCCATTTTCGACAAACGACCGGCTAAATTAGCAGAAACTGAAACGACAAAGAGTGGACGAAAGGTGATGAAAAATCGAAAAAGGATGGCTGCGCGACAAAATGGCACCACTGGCGCTAATTCTGTGGATTCCAGTGAATTTATTGTAAGTTTTTTAAGTTTTAAGGGGGGGGGGGGTGCGGATACTTGGTAGATCTTTGCAAAAAATTCCAGAATTTCTTTCAATGCTTTTCATGCTGCTTTGAAAAGCATAGTATAAAAAGTTTGAAAATACTAAGCTTAGGCTGCGACTCAAGCTCTGAGGTTGATTTTACTTTTTGGGTTTGGCTTTGTTTTGGTTCAAGCTTAATCAGGTGTAGTTGTGAAATTGTTTGAATCTGTTTGCGTACTCCACAAAGCAGCATTGGATCAGCATCTTTATAACAACAACAATTCACTGGTGTTGAATTCAATTGGAAAAATTTATGATACGAAACCACGAAAGCTATATTCTGACGCCAAATACTATTTATTCATTTATTCATTCATTTATTTATTCAGTTATTTATTTGTCGTTGTTTATTTTCAGACAGTTCCCACGATGGTTGGACCAGAAATCCAGCTTGACTACCCGACGCCGCTGGAACGCGATCACACTCCTTTGGCGGCTCTAGCCGGTATCCCACATGTGGGCTACTTGGTTCCCACAACATCCCATACTGTGTTACCTGAAGACTTCTGGGATGGGGCTACACACATTGCCCCAAAAACCAGCTGGTCGGATTTATGGGGCAATAAGACGGATAACGCAGAAGTAGGTTTTTTAATGGGTTTTGATTATTTTATTTGATTCGTTTATGTAGGCTTTAGCTTGTTAGTTTGTTAGTTTATTCGTTTTTATGTTTTCGTTTGGGGAATATCATTCTGTTAGTTCATTTGTTTTAGTGTAGCTCACAAAGTTTATTTCTGAACCGATATATATATATATATATATATATATATATATATATATATATATATATATATATATATATATATATATATATATATAATATATATATGCGGCTGTAAGTATGAATCAACCCTTACAGTCAGAAAATTACTTTACTTGGTACATTAATACATTAATTACTGTGGTACTGGCGTTTAGTTAATTACAAGTCAAGTGTGACTGTAACCTTATGGCTAGAGGTCACGTCATCTAATTACTTATTTTCCTAATGTTCTTCTTGTCTTATACCTGCTGAGTGTTATACTTAGAAATCTACTTACTTAAGGTGACGCTCCGAATAGCTTCCATAACTTTATTATCTTATAAGTCGACGTAGGTTCTAGCTAGAATGAATTTCGTTTAAATATATTGAAGCCTGTTACAAAGCTCTGTTTCTGAGTAAGTTTCACGTGCCTGCTGCCTTGTTCTGATTTTTTATCACCGATTGAAAATTTCTATTTTCGCTAAATGCGCATAATTTTTCAAACGGCATAACTGAGCGAAACTTTGTTCAAATTTTACGATCTATAGCTTAAACTGTAGGGAATTATGTTGCCGAGGTGTATCTTTTCTTATAATTTTAATCCAATTGTTTTGGCTCAAAATACACTAGTTTTTCTAAAATTGGTCAACTTGAAATCGCTGCAGAATTTCACCAAAAACAGAAATCAACATTTTCAAAGAAGGTACACCTGAATCTACTTATTTTCTAACTTTAAGTCAAATTTCACAATGAAAAAACGACATGGAGGAGAGCCATCACGATTCAAAAAAGGCTATTGCCGATTAGAAAAATCTGAGGTTTGCCCACACATACGACAGTGTCAAAAAATAGAGCGTATTTTTTAATGCAAATAACCATTGAGAAAAGTTGGAGAAGCCAAAAAGTAGCTAACGAAAAATTAGCTTGAAAAATAGTGCATTTTTGTCAATATCGCTCAACGTAATTTGAAAATTTTTTTACAAATGTTTGCCTACACAAACGACTTTTTAAAAAGTTGCAGTCACCTATTATCTGCGGAAAACCGTTATCAAAAGTAACAAAAGCCATATACAATTTTTCGGAAAATCGATTTGAAGATTTTGCCATATCAAAATTCAGGTCAAAAAATCAATTTCAACAAAACTACATGTTATGTATATCAAACGAAAGCTAATTCACTGCTGAACAACCTTTCTTCAAGAACAAAGACCTGAAAACGTGACTGAAAACTTTTACTGCCCAAAGTCAGTTATTCGGAGCGCCACCTTAATATAATCCATGTTTCAGATTGAAACAGTCTCGCAACAGATTTTGTATCCGGTCACCGGCTCGTGTGAGCGAGAAGAATTACTAGAACAATTGACTGCTCGCTACTCTACCCTGCCCGTCAAAACCTTGTACGAACATTGTGTCGCTAAGCTTAAAGGTTGGTCAATTTCCAGTGGTTGCTATTACGGGCGAAAATAGGGGGCTGACTAAATAGGCCGATGTGAGAATTCAGGGGGGGGGATAGTACTATCTGCGCGTGAGCGTTGGCTAAAAGTCTAGGGTTTTAGGTTTAAAACTGATCTGGGATTTGAGTGAGGTTGAAAGACTGTTTTGTCATGACGAGCTGTGTTTGATTTTTGTCTCCGATTCACTGCGAAATGTTTTGTTATCCGTGAGTTGTGAATTCAACATTGATTTTTTCTATAATGAAGTTTCGCTTTGATAAAATTTTGTAGCAAATTGTGCTTCATGTAAAAAAACTGTAGATTTTTCTGACCTTAGCGCGTTTTTTTGACATTTTTTAGACTCATGTCACCTCGAAAAACAGCAAGCTCCTAATGTCCAAGCTCTGTCAAAGGAACCCTCCGTCCGTCCAGAAAAGCGCAAACGTCGTGGCAAAAGTCCTTCCACGGAACTGAGTGAAAATATTCCCACGCTCTCGGCTAATATTCCCACGCTCTTTGAGACAGCCGGTCGTCGGCCCGCCTTGCCGTTGGTAGACTTACTGGCGCCTTCCCACGAAAGACTGTTCTGGAATCAGAGCGAAAGTGTGAAAGAGCTGAGACGCTGGCTGCTAAGGTGGAAATGCCGATTGGAAAAGTCACAGTCTAGACCCTCCAAGCCGACAAAGTCGAAAGGTGCGCCTTTTTTTCGCTTTTTTGTGTAATAATGGCTTGCATAGAATCGACTCGCATAAGATATTTAATGAGAGGGTCCGCTTTGGCCCGGTTCTCACTAGGCAGAAATACGAAATAACAAGCTAAGGCGACATTACTACAGAAGCACTTTTGTTGACGAGCGTACGTAAAGTTGTACATCTTTCCACATGACGACCATAAATATTATTTTACCGTATCTGTAAAATTAGGCGCTGCAGGCACCAAAATTTATTGTTGGTAGTTCTAATTTCGGATATATATACAGATGTTAAATTCGACAGTATACTGACTTTCTGTTCGACGATTACGTCTCACGCATGTGTATGTAGTATGTACAATTGTAATATTATAGTATGTACAGTTTAAAATGCTCCTGTGTGTTAAATTACTAATTTTAGTTAAATTATATTTCATGCAAATTTGCAAAAAAACCGCAAATTATAAACATATCACATTCGCCTGTATTCTTCGAGAAAGAAACAATGAACGTCTGCATTGATGTAGATAAATATCGATTGCAAACCTGTTACTGTCGATTATTGTGCGCACACGCACATTTGCCACAAGCACACAAACGCAGACACACACACGCACACAACGTGCTCGCAGCACACAGTACGCTCATGAACTTGCCTGCAGGCTTCAGTGAAGCGCTGAAAATGAGCATGATTTACATGCATTTTCAGTTTCAGTGCATTAACTGAATTTAGTATGCACGGCCGCTGAGGCGGCCGCGCAAAAAGTTTGTGTTCTTAGAGTGTTTTGGTTTGGTGGTTGCGTTCTTTATTTTTTCAGCCCATTATTGCTTATTTAGATTTTTCATTTCTTTTTTATTTCCGTCTAGTTTGTCCCGAGATTTAGTGAAAAATTACACTGCTACAGTACTTTTTTTATTTTTTTGTTTTTCAAAAAGTTTTTCAAATTTCGCTGCAGTATGTGATAACACTAACTATACAGACACTATTCAAATACTATACATAGTACATTGTTATAAATAATTTGAGTGAATTTTAGATCGTGACTGGTCCTGCAGTGATGATTCAGCAGGGGTGGATGATTTCTACGACAACATGATTTTGCTGACGGGTCCTTGTGGTGTGGGAAAAACTGCCCTCGTCTATACTCTGGCTAACCAGCTGTCTTTTCAGGTTCTCTTTTTAGTTGTGTGTGCAACTTGGTTTTTTCGCTCTAGAGTATATCATATCGTGTGTCTGGCATTTTTTGGAAATTTTTTGGATTTTCTGGATTGAAATTGAAATTTGGAAAAGTTGCGCCAAGCAAAATCTATAGTGTGGCGTATAAAGGTCATATAATTGAGACACAATTTACAGGGAAATCTTTTTATACGTCGTTAAAAGCTTAAATGATACTATATTTGAAAAAAAGGACATAAAAGCCTCACGACAGTCGCCTAGATAGTTACAAAAAAACATTTTTAAAAAAACAGTCGTTTTGGAAAAAAATAGTAAATTGACGTGTAATTTTTTCTCAAAACATTATAAACGTTATAGAAAATATTATAAATTGGAATTGTAAGTAGATAAACATTTTGTTCTAGGTGATTGAAGTGAGCTCGAACAGTTGCCGTAGCTCGAGGAAGTTGGTTGAGCGTCTGGCCGGAGCCACCAACTCCCATAGAGTTTCGCTAAATAGTAAGGTCCCCCCCCTCATTCCTGGAACTGTGCCTTTGCTGTGCCAAAAGTTAGAGGTTCTGAGGCTTTCGCAGATGCCGTTGAGAGATAGATAGAATAAGTTATTATAAAAATAACCCACCGGCTAACAAATTTTGCTAGCATGTTCTAGCAGTCTGCACGAACCAGGGTTCCTATTGGTTAGTAACAAATCTGCTAGCAGACAACAAGAAGCCCCAGAAAGGCTATTTGATTAAGTAATTTGATGAAATTATTTAAATATTCTTTAAATTGTATAATTAGTTATCTGTATGAACCCCGAAGCAGTTTTCTTAATAATCTGTAGATATTGTTTTGTGAACAATAATATTGGTATCTAACCTTTTTAATACACTTATTTATTGCTCTTTTGAATAATTTTAATATTTTGTCTAATCTTTTTCAAAAGTTATCTGAGGTGCTTAAAGCCAATCTATTGATAGCATTTATTTGACTTTTTTAGATGACTCATCGTGTGGTAGTTTGACCAATTTCTTTTCAGCGAACAACAGCAAAGTTGAAAATGGTAATTTCGGATTTTTATTTTATTGAAACAATATTATTAGTAATTTTTGTTGTAAGCAGTTGTAGTAAAATAATGTAATTATGCGACCAGACAAGTAGGATTCGATCCCCTGGTGTTCTGCTTACTGAGCTAACGCCTTAACGTCTTGGCCTGAAGGATTATTCTATTGCTCTGCCCGTAACTTGGGGGCCCATTCAATTATCGAACTAGGCTGATTTTAGTCAGAGGTTTAGGAATGACATTGGACTAATCGGTCTTAACGAGTTTTTGTAAGTCAAAAGCTCAATGTTTTAGTCCGAACCTATAGTAGAGGCTAAATCCGAAATCCACTTTTATTCCGGTATTCAACTTACTCTGCGTTAGGTTTAAATAACGTAGTCGTACTTGGACCCTCTTCAAGGTCTATAATCCAAACATTATCTATGACGACCTAAATTTAACGTGCTTTCGTTATCATTTTAATTAATATAATATCAACTATTAAATTAAATTTCAATCAAATAAGTCTTAATGGACATGTGTTTTAGGCTTGAACGGGCAATCGGGTGATAATGTAGCAGAAATTCACGATGTAACAGCGTCATATTCTTTGATTCTTATTGACGAGGTACGTTGGTTTTTTAATTCGCTTTGCTAATCTTGCTTCATTTCTCAAAAATCACACCATCTGTTGGGTTAGCATTTTTCGATTTGACTTAACTCTTACTCTGATTGTTCACGTTTATTTTTTAACTGGTGAAAACATTTTTTTGAATGCAAAATATATGTTTTATTCAAATCAATTTTGTCTGTCCTTAATAATCTTAAAATAATTTGAAAATCGTTATTTTTCGTCTCTTTACGTTTGAGTTTAAGTTTGCATTCCATTTATTTTTTGTTGACAGGTTGATGTTATTTTCGAAGACGACGACGCATTTTGGGCAGGAATCAAAAATATCGCTCAGGCTTCCAGAGTTCCCATCATTCTAACGGCCAACGGTAACCAATAATATTATTTTCACACTTTTAGTCGACTTTTCATCTTTTTATCTTTTCGACTTTCGACTTTTCGAACTTTCGACTTTTTATCCATAACTTTTCATCTCGTATAAAAAAGTTGACTGAAACTGGATAAGCCAGATTTACGATTTAATTTAATAGTTGTAGTACGTTCATATCCAGAATAGACTGTGATCAGTATTACAGTAGTGTCACTTTGAAACTTTTTTGCAAATTTGTTTGTTTTTGTTGTTTGTTTTTTGTTTTTTTGGTGTGTTTTTTGTTTTTTCCACTTTTTAATTTTTTTTATTTTAGACAAAACCCACAGCGGTGTTGATATGCTGGACAAAGATATTGAGTGTCTAGAACTGTCTACGGTCTCCAAGGTACGTTGAAAGTAGATATTTTTAAGCATTCCGACTCCGGCAGGGTTGATGCGATTTTTTGTAGCATTTTTTTAGTATTTGAAGTTTATACGTTGAAGTGAGCTAAGCTTTATGGGCTGGGATTCACAAATTACAGCTGCTTAACTTTTAACTCGGTCCGAAACGTGCATTTCGAATTAAATAGAACATTGTAAGGCAACAATAATTTTATGTACACTGTATACGATCTCGTGTTCGACTTAGAGTTTTAGTTAAACGCCCTTTGTAAATCCTACGTGTTACGTTTAGAGTTGTTGTCAAGACTAAGCCGCAGCTGCTAGCAAATTTTACTATCTTTGCAGGATTAATAGGTAGTATTATAAGCAACTGACTTAAATATGTCATCCCTAAACGTCGGAGACAGGGTTTTTTTCGTCAAAAATGGCGTCATTTGCAGAAAAGAAACTTAAAAATGACGTTCAGAAAATAAAAATGACGAAGCTTTGACGAAAGGTTTTGAGCAAATATTCACGCTGATTTGTCCAAATTCGGCCTAAAAATTGGAAAAATCTCCAATTTGTTTCTAGGGGCTGCCGCCCTTAGATCCCTCCAAAAAATTTCTACACCCCCCCACCAAAAGTGAAAAATTCTTATTTTTTTAGGGGGCTGCCGCCAACACCTGCATCCTTGTGGCTACTTGCGTAACTGAGCTCAAATTTTAGCCCTGGGCCTTTTCAATAAACTTAGATCCCTCTAAAAAATTTCTGATAACAAATCTCACAATTGTGGGCCTGTGAATTTATTGAAATAGGGCCCTGATGTTTTCGGTAGGCCGAAATTAGTGTGATGTTTCGACAATATGCACTGTTTTATTGCAAATTTTTGTGTTAAATTGCAAAAAAGTGCATTTTAAAATTATTACAAAAAAACAAAAAGTCATTCCCTCTCCGAAATTTTTTTACTTTAAATTTTACCGAAAACTTCAGCACACAGATTGCAACAAAATTTTCACAAAAACCAAAACTTCGCTAGATTCTAGAGGCTGCCGTCCCCAGACCTCTGCTTTATATATGTTTTTCAATGACTTTCTCATCAATTTGAGAATTAGCAGTGTTCATGATAGACTGTGCTTGTTCACGCATTAACTCTGAAGACTTCTTGTGTTGCTTTACATTTGGGTCTTCAGATGAATCCGAAGGTGTGTAGTTCGAATCCAACCCACAAAGTTTCACAGTATCTGTTTTAGCAAGAACAGACTAATGTGACATGTTTACATGTGTTCCTGTTAACTCAGCACTTCAGCACTTTATCTATCGGGGTCGGTAAATGGGTACCACAAGTAGATATGGGAAGGTACCTGGAGTTTGTGAAGAGCATTTTCCTCAAAGCTGGCCCCTCCTCCGCTGTGTAGTGCAAGGGCGTATATACCCAGGAATTCCGCCCCCCCCCCCGAAATTGTTTCCCTATGAAGTTTTACACAGGGGTTCCCACACATTAAGACGGGGGTATATTCTGGGGGGTAGTAAAATTTTGACTGCCCTTGTACCAAGTCTGACAAAAAAGTACCATGTTTTACCGAAAAATTAACGATATTTACAATTTTTGGACAAAACACTATCTTTCAGCGTAAAAATTAGCGATTTTTGAAAAATTTGCCCAAAATTTTGGTAAAATTTGCATAAATTTGACAGAAATGACTGTATTTACGAGCCCATTTTACACAAATTTTGCTTGCCCTTGTACCTTGGCTCTGATTTTTCTTGCCCCTGTACCGAATTCGAAAATCTGGGGGGCTCCCGGACCCCCCCGACCCCCCCCCGTGTTAAACTGTGGTGGTATATACCCCTTTTTGGTTTTTATGCCGAAAAAGGTTTCAGATACGTCTCTATAGCAACCTTCACTAAAAAAACGGAAGGCCATTTTTTTCGAAAAAACAACGGATGGATTTTTTTCATAAACCATATGTTGTGAAAAGCTGAAAATCACAGGGAAACTAGAAAAAAGACTAAGCTTTGCTCTGAAAAGGTACAGAAGCTTCCAAAAGTAAATTTCGAAAAATTTTGGTGAAATATTCCAACCCCCCCAATGATGTTGTCTATATGCCGACCTCAGAAATTTTGGTCAAAGTGTCATATTTTGATGAAAATACATTTAATAACTCCCAAACTTACCACAATGATAATCTGAACAATTATACACGTTTTGTAACAAACTTACCCCTCCCCATACTGTGTAGTAAGTGTTACAGCTTCCGTTTTTTTGTGAAAATTAAAAATAAAAAAAACGGAAATTTTATTTTATGTTTGAATCACATTTACAATGTCTTGCTCCAAATATTATTACTATAAGAAGAAGGAAAAGCTTTGGACTGAATATACGGTCAAACTGGCTGTGGACGCGTGGAGATCGGGTCAGTTTAGCAGCATAGAAAAGTGTACAAAGGCCCATCGTATGTCCGAGTCCAAATTGCGTCGCGCCTTGAAGGATTCACGCACATACCATACATGTAACAACAGCACCAAAATTTTGGGTACCCCTGCCCCCTTGGTGGGACCCCCCCTCCCAGCGTCAACTCAATTTTGACACCACCTCTCCCAATAATGACGCAATTTTTACCTTTTTTTACCAAACAACACAGAATTTTACATTTTTTGGCGAAGTTTTGTGTAAAAATCGCTTAAATGTTACAACAAAATGCCGATTTTTTCAAATTTTGGTCAAAATTTTACTCCCACCGGGACCCTCCCCCCTCTTTCCCTGTGGCGGAACCCCCCCTCCCTCCCTTGGGACCGAATTTTTTTGGGGAGGGGTCTTCCTTCCATCCCCCCCCGCCCCCACTACATGTATGGCGCATACTAGTGGCCCACGGTTCCAGACGTCCAAATTGTTGGCACGGAATACTATAATTTTTGGCCCCTTGCAAGCAACGGACCATGCGGACCAACCTATGACGAGTGCCAGAGCGTTGACCAGCAAAACCTGTGTGAAATTTGACGAAGAATCTGCTGTTTACCGCACACACGTGTCTTACAAAAAATTTTTTAACACTATTGATGGATAGAAATTGAGTTTGAGTATGTTTAGAGAAGTGAATTCGTAGTTTGCTATTTTCATTTGAGACAGTTCGCATTTTTTTCAAAAATTTTCGGAAATTTCATTTATGACCAGCGTTTTCGTATGTTGTTGATGAATAAAAATGATTTTTCTTGCTGTCCGTTTCTCTTGATGTCCGAGTTGTAATAAGTTGAGTTTATGCAGTGTTATGGTGTTTCTTGACCTCCGTTTTATTTTTGAAAAAATCCGTTTTTTTAATGAAAATATCGAAAAAAACGGACGATTTTTAAATTATTTAGCGAAACTGGCCGCGTCATAGCAACCAATTGAATGCTTAAGTAAGCTAAATGTAACTAAGAAACTTTTGGGGCAAGAGCTATGTAAATTGAGCCATTTTTCGAAAAAATATTACAAAATTTCAAAATCTCCGTTTTTTAGTGAAGGTTGCTATAATTGACCAGTGCGTAAAAATGAAAAAATTCTCGAATTTTTTTCCCTGGGGGCTGCCGCCCCCAGACCCCTGCGACTCTGTGGCTTACTGTTATTTGTTTATTATCTTTTATCAAAGCCTATGCATGTATACACAAGTAAATGAGCCTGCATTTGCATGTTTACACGAGTACATTATACTGAATTTAATTGTGTAATACCCTTTCGGACGTTATGTTTCCATATTTTGTTTTATTTTGTCAGAACAAATTCTAATACGTTTCCAGTGGACCGTATTTAACCTAAAAATTGAACAAATTCCAATTTTTTTCGGGGGCTGCGCCAGACCCCTGCCAGCCAACTGCCTAGTGCTCAACTGTAGTTTTGATGTCACTGTTTACGCCACGGTGTTCTCAAACTGACTCAATAACAATGCGAAATCATAGGAAGAACTGAAAAATTTCAAAGCATCACCCCCCCCCCTTTTCGAAATTCTGTAACTGTCCAACTTAGGGCTAGTTCAGGGGCGGTCCCAGGGGGGGGGGGGGGGGGTTGCCCCCCCCCACCCCCGAAATTTCTCCCGACTGAAATTTTACACAAGGGTCCCCCCTTTGGTTTTTACGGTCCGGCCGGAAAAGTTTTCTGATGCGTCCCCAATTGACCAAATTTGGCTCAAAAATATAAAAATTTCCCCCAATTTTTTGCCTGGGGGCTGCCGCCCCCAGACTCCTGCAACTCTGTGGATTACTACCTCTTGTTATTATCTTTCATCGAAGCCTATACATTATACATGAGTACATTATGCTGCGTTTGCATGTCTACACGAGTATATTATGCTGCATTTAGTTGTATAATACATTGTCTTCTGTCTGATGTGACGTTCCCATCATGTGTTTTACTTTGCTGTCGGAAAAAAATTTCTGATACGTCCCCAGTTGACCAAATTCACCCTAAAAATTGAAAAATTCTCCATTTTTTCCTGGGTACACCACTGGTTTTTACTACAAACAGACTCAATTCATTGCCCTTGATATGGCTGCGGCTATAACAAATTAGCGTAAAGCTGAAAAACGCTATTATAAAAAGTCAAAAAATTTCTTGAGACCTCCGCCCCCCCCCCCGAAATCGAAGTCTGGGACCGCCAGTGGGCTAGTTTTAGGCTTTTTGCGCACGTTTGCCTATGTAATTACATTGACAAACGCACTAAACCAAAAGTGCAGCTTCAAGCTTAATTGTTCTGATGCCTTGGGGGAATAACATATATGTGAAAATAAGCAAAATTGAATTACTTTGATTTTTAACTTGGGTAGTCCCCCCTTAAGTACCCAAGATGTCGGGACAAGACCCCTAAAATTTTGAGAAATCCGGGACAAGCCCCCGGACTGAGACGCCATATACAAAAATGCATGTAACAGCACCAAAATTTGGGTATCCCCTCCCCCCCTTGGTGAGACTCCCATCGGTCTACTAAATTTTGAGTAGTATAGTGTACCCATTTCGCCCCCGGTTGGGGACGGGAACGACCTCCGGAGGTACCAATTTCACAGACCGTCCCACAGAGGGATAATGGAACCTCCAAATCCGTCCCCAACGGGCTTTTGGTACCTCCCAAACCGTCCCAGTTGTATGATTAATCCCCCGGATATCCTCCTAAAGGGATTAGTGAACCTCCAAATCTGTCCCCAACGGAATAATTAAACCTCCAAATCCGTCCACAACGGGATTATGGTACCTCCCAAACCGTCCCCAGCTGTATGATTAATCTCCGGGATATCCTCCTAACGGGATTATTGAACCTCCAAATCAATCCCCAACGGAATAATTAAACCTCCAAATTCGTCCCCAACGGAATAACTAAATCTCCAAAGCCGTCCCCAACGTAATAATGAACCACCCGACTCGTTATCAAAACCGCTGACGGTGTCAACCTACTCTGCGAGGGGGGACGCTAAGAAAAATTAAGGTAAAATTTCAAACTCTTATTTTAGCAAATACAGTGAAGCAAAACTTTTAAAATTTGGTACAGAGAAAGTATACACCAAGGAGTACAATATGTGTGAAAATGGAGTCCACTGACCACTGGTCAAAAATTTGGCAAATTTTTTAGTTGGCGGACTAAAGGCTGTTGTATCTCCAACTAGCACTGTTGAATTTGATTGAAATTTTGCATGTATAATAACCAAATGTGGATCTATGTGCTGTGCGAGATTTGTCTGATTTGCATAAAGTAGTATTGATCTGTGATCGATTACATTTGGGTGACCTTGGGGTGCAAGATCTTGTCTTAGCTTGCAAACTGTAAGCTGAAATTAAGTGCGAATGAAGATAAATGTGTTGGCAAGGCGTTTGTAACTTTTGGTTGAAATCGGCTGAAGAATTTTCAAGTTATAAGCTTTCAAAGCAGACTACCCAATTTTCAATTTATTCAACAAACATTTTCATCTCGCAAAGGGTGGTAAAAAACTTGTTTTTATGTTTTACGTACGCATGACAACATCAAAAGTTGTGTTGTAATTAGGGATGGAAGTCTCGGTTTTTTTTTCCGAGACCGAGACCGAGACCACGAAACCGAGACTACCGAGACCGAGACCAGCCAAAACCGAGACTTTGGGTCATTTTTTGCCATTTTCTTACCTATTCATTTTATGACTTTTTACAAGTTTTTAGGTAAAATTAAGACCATAGTCAGACACTTTATGTATATAACTAACGGCAAGATAACGACAATTTTGGTTACATTTTTAGTTCTTTGCCTCTATTATGTCTGACCAAGTATTCTTGAATATTGTGAAATTTTCTGTCTCAAATTAGACGCAATTTGTCCTTGTTCTCGCCAGAAAATAGCTATTTTTAACACTGGTTCGAATTAAGTTAAAAATCGCTCCGATTTTATTGGAATTACCAATGTCTTGGGCTTAAAAATTAACTAGATTTGCGTGCGGTGACGCTCTTTCATTGCCTTTGAGTGGGGCCCCCTCAATCCCCTGGGACTAAATTTTAGTTGGGAGTAGAGTCTTCCCTTCTCATCTCCTGAACTGTATACATGTGTCACGACATGGTTCTGAGTAGTGCGTTCTGTTGTATATACTTTCACAGATTTTTGTTTTTGATTTTTGCTACACCCATACTATATATTTGGAACTTACAGTTAACTATGTGAAGCCACCAATTGGCATAAGAAAGTTGACCAGCAAAACACTACAAAGAATTTAATACAGACATGTATGTCACACATACAGACTGGAAAGATAGTATGAATTAACAAACCTAATCACAAACATATATTTTAATGTGTATACTGTGTTTACTGAGTACTGATAAACTAAACAACCACACTACGATATTTTTTCGGAAAAAATTGTCAGAATCTCACTGTTTGGTGTGAAATTTTGATGAAATACAAACTTTCGAAAAAAATTTTCTGCCAAAAATATAAACCAAAGGGGACCACAGTAAAATTTTCCACAGAATTGAAAAACCGAGACCGGGTACAAACCGAGACTTTTGGATTACCGAGACCGAGACCGAGACTGGGCTAGTCTCGGGTTTTGACCGAGACCGAGAGCGAGACTTACATCCCTAGTTGTAATGTATATGTGCATGTGTTGCAACATATATCTTTTTGTGTGTTCTATAATTTTTTTGGTTAATATAAAAAGTCAGCGTTTATCACAAACATAATGCAAAGTGTTTATCACAAACATAATGCAATTACATAGTACCGTAATAACAAGTCAGTCTTGTTTCCGCTTTCGTCCACGCATCGACGGCAGCGTCGACCGCCGAAAAGGTTCCGGAAATTTGCTGAAAAAATAGTTTTTCAGTAGTTTTACAATTTAAAATATCACATTTTACCATATTGTATGAATGAATTAAAGGATTATTCAACGACAAGGATCAGACGCTTTCGCTGGGTTTTGCAAAAGTCTCGAACAAACTAACCAAATTGAACTTTTGCGGCTCATTACGGATGATATTACTCTTACCAACTGTTATACGTACAAAATATTTAAAGCAAATTGTGGAATGATTGAAGACTCTGGAAATCAGTTTGTCACCATGCAAGAAGTGATGACGGATATACGAAAAAAGCTGATGGTAGACATTTGTACTAAAAGAACTTTTCGTGTCCTGTATTGGGTTGGGGATTCTGTTGTTAAAGAAAGGTCATTTCCTGAGTGTGTGCTCAATTGTATTCATAATTGTTTGCATTAACTTTACGTTTTTCGTTTTGTATGCATGCATGAGTCATAAATAATTAAATAAAATAAAATAAAAATAAAAGCCCCATCTAGTTACGATCCATAAAGCAGTGACCTTGAAATTTTTAGTTAGTCTACCTGTCTACCTATAATTTAAAATCCTACTCCCACATCATTAATTTTACACTCGAGTAATGTAAAAAAGAACCAGTATGACCTTGAAATTCATAGGTATGTCTACCTGTCTACCTATAATTTAAAATCCTACTCCCATATCATTGTAATTTTACGCTGGAGTAATGTAAAAAAAACCCAGTATGACCTTGAAATTTTGGGTTGACTACTGGTTCCGTAAATTAACTTTAAATTTTATATAATTAACTTAAAATTAAACCTAAACATAATACTTTTAAAGACTTGAAATTTCATTCGTTTCATTGTTTACAGTTTGATTACTTCTAACGTTGTCGTTTTGTTTTTTTCTGCGCTATTTTTGTTTTTTTATTACTTTTCACGATGAATTCTCACTCAGCTAAAGTTCATTTTGGGGAGGTAGCTGCTACAGAACAAAAATCCTATTTTGTTGGGACAAAGCAGAAGTCAATGAATGGGTTCGACTCACTATTAACAGTCCAACGTTGCGTCGCGAAGTTTGGGAAGGAGGGCAACGGAAACTCTATCTTAACAAACAATTTCCGCATGTGGTGGGGGTGAGAGGCTGGACAGGTCGAAACACCCATTGGCTAAGAGTAGTGATGTTTTGGAAAAACGAAAATTGGGTTGTAAAGTCAACTTATCCAGACGGATTTCATCGGGATATGGAAAAGTGTTAACAATTAGTACAGGACTTCAAAATTTTTATATTATTAAGTTGTGTCTAATTTATAAAAAATTTTGTGTGTATATTTTGTGTAATGCAATATTTTTTGTTTACTGATATTATACTTTGTATTTGTATGTTATAGGGTATTTCGTAATATTTATTATGTAATTAATTGTATTTATTTTGCTGTTTTTGTTTTTCTTCTTATCTACCTCATTTGATCTACTTCATTCCAATGTCTCCTCCCTTTTCTGAAAAACTTTCCCACATCATCCAGGAAATTAAAACCAAAGTCCCCTGTGGAAAAATTTGGTCCCGCTTGGTGAAGAAAATTGTGAAAATTTTTGACTTTTCATTTATTCTCTATTGGACCACAAACCCCACCTACGACAAAGAAAAGGAGATGGTGTATTTTGACTCCCGTAAACACCATCGACTAAAACACGGCCGCGACCTACAACTGGATCCACCAGCACGCAGCAACCGCCTGTACGAAAAAGCCGCTAGGCGGTTTCTAAAGCGTTTTGTTAGGCGTTTCAACACTCAATTTCAGTGTTGTGGGTGCTATTCTCATAGCGAGACGCCTAAACGCACGCTACATTGCGGACGTGCTGGGAACCGGGCCCGCGGTGCGCTTGGAGCTGGTGGGTCACCAAGTGTAACGCACCTACCGCCAAGTGTCACCGCGGGGTTGGGACGCGGACGTGGGTCCTCTGGATGGGCGTAGTGTGTCCCCCAAACAGAGGCGGACATTTAAAATTCAAAAGCTGCGAAATCCGCGGCGAAAATTTAAATACAATATCGAGACCAGACAGTATGATATGGCTGCGTGTTTGGTCATCGATGTACCCCTGAGAGGAATTCCCGCCTTTGTTACATTGTACACATTACATTAGGGTTTTTAATTTATCGTCACAAGTAAAGCAAATGAAAATGACTTGAAAATTTAGTTCTACAAAAATTTTGAAATTTCTGTTTTATGCAATAACTGTTTCAATGCAAATATTTTTGTATAGTTTGTTGTATATACAGACTGTTATGAATGTGATTGTATTATGAAAATAAATTTTTTATTTTATCAGCAGACACACTAGACTTGTATTTAACCATAGATTAACTAACAATAAAAAAGACTCTGTATGGTGCAAGTAAAATATTCATGAAAAAAAATCTGTATAGTCTATATACATCTATATAAATATATAAAACAAGTATAAAAACATTTCTACATACTGCCCAACTCAGACAGTCCTATATGTAGGTATTACAACAACACTGTGTGAGCCAAGAACGTAGTATGCTACGATGTATACATATGTATATAATGTTAAGTATATGCTGTAGTTGTAGTACAGCTGTCTTAATGAAAAAATCTATGATGAAAACGCGCATATGGCATTACTACGCTGAGACATCACAGTACATATAAAGGCTGTATATGAAGTATATGTACTGTACAGTTACTACAGCTGTAGTATCATACATTGAAATATTATACGCTCCCTATGCGGCGTATTCTGGGTCTGTCTACATCTGGTTTCTTCTTTAATTGGCTGTTTAACATCACAGCCTCTGGCTCCCCTCCTTCTTAAACTAATAAAAAATTAAACTAAAAAAAAAAAAATAATACACTCAGAAAAATTTTACCTTTACCCACCGCTCTCTTTCACCTTACTCTTTTTTTTTTTTTTTTATTTGGTCCACCCCCCCAGCTACATTTAAAAAAAATAATGACCCCCTAAACTTTTTTTTTTTTTATTTTATAAATTATATTTTTTTTATTTTTTTTTTTATCCTTTTTTTTACCTCCCCAACCCCGCCTATGCTATACACATATAAGGCAGACGTTATACATATTATAAACAACACATATGTATCACAATATAATAAAACACGCATGCTGAAAACTTGCTGTACTAGGAAGTGTAAAACCAGACAATTCTACGTACGTAAAAACAAGTTTTTTCACCACCCTTTGCGAGATGAAAAAGTTTATTGAATAGATTGTAAGTTCAAAAATTGGGTAGTCTGCTTTGAAAGCTTATAACTTGAAAATTCTTCAGCCGATTTGCACCAAAAGTTACAAACGCCTTGCCAACACATTTATCTTTATTCGCACTTAATTTCAATTTCAGCTTAGCGTTTGCAAGCTAAGACAAGATCTTTGCACCTCAAGGTCACCCAAATGTAATCGATTACAGATCAATACTACTTTATGCAAATCACACAAATCTCGCACAGCACATAGATCCACATTCGGTTATTACACATGCAAAATTTCAATCAAATTCAACAGCGCTAGTTGGAGATACAACAGCCTTTAGTCCGCCGACTAAAAAATTTGCCAAATTTTTGACCAGTGGTCAGTGGTCTCCATTTTCACACATATTGTACTCCTTGGTGTATACTTTCTCTGTACCAAATTTTAAAAGTTTTGCTTCATTATATTTCCTAAAATAAGAGTTTGAAATTTTACCTTAATTTTTCCTAACATTTACAATTTCAACTACACTAGGAAGTATTTAACAATTCAGACGCGTACGTCAAAACAGGTATTTTACCACCCTTTGCGAGATGAAAATGTTTGTTGAATAAATTGAAAATTGGGTAGTCTGCTTTGAAAGTTTATAACTTGAAAATTCTTCAGCCGATTTGCACCAAAAGTTACAAACGCCTTGCCAACACATTTATCTTTATTAGCACTTAATTTCAGCTTACAGTTTGCAAGCTAAGACAAGATCTTTGGACCACCAAGGTCACCCAAATGTAATCGATCACAGATCAATACTATTTTACACAAATCACACAAATCTTGCACAGCACATAGATCCACATTTGGTTATTACACATGCAAAATTTCAATCAAATTCAACAGCGCTAGTTGGCGATACAACAGCCTTTAGTCCGCCGACTAAAAAATTTGCCAAATTTTTGACCAGTGGTCAGTGGTCTCCATTTTCACACATATTGTACTCCTTGGTGTATACTTTCTCTGTACCAAATTTTAAAAGTTTTGCTTCACTATAATTGCTAAAATAAGAGTTTGAAATTTTACCTTAATTTTTCTTAGCGTCCCCCCTCGCAGAGTAGGTTGACACCGTCAGCGGTTTTGATAACGAGTCGGGTGGTTCATTATCACGTTGGGGACGGCTTTGGAGATTTAATTATTCCGTTGGGGACGGATTTGGAGGTTTAATTATTCCGTTGGGGATGGATTTGGAGGTTCAATAATCCCTTTAGGAGGATATCCCGGAGATTAATCATACAGCTGGGGACGGTTTGGGAGGTACCATAATCCCGTTGGGGACGGATTTGGAGGTTTAATTATTCCGTTGGGGACGGATTTGGAGGTTCACTAATCCCCTTAGGAGGATATCCGGGGGATTAATCATACAACTGGGACGGTTTGGGAGGTACCAAAAGCCCGTTGGGGACGGATTTGGAGGTTCCATTATTCCCCTGTGTGACGGTCTGTGAAATTTGTACCTCCGGAGGTCGTCCCCGTCCCCAACCGTGGGCGAAATGGGTACACTATACTACTATTTTGATGCCCCTCTCTAAAAATATCGAAATTTATACCTTTTGTGGCCAAGAAACACCGATTTCAACAATTTTTTGTCAAAATTCAGGTAAAAACTAATCAAATTTCATAAAATGCCGATTTTTGGTCAAAAATTTTCTCTCGGCACGCCATTGTAGGATGATGTTAACTAGCAATATTACTGCAGCGGAGCGGTCCTGTAAAGCAATAATCTAATTTTGACGAACAAAAAATAAAAATGACGACAGGAGTTTAAAAATGACGCCAGAATGATGAAATCCGATTTTGAAAAAAAACCCTTGCTTGGAGATCTCTGACTCTGGCTCACTCAAATAAGCCTAATCCGATGAAGAAATTAGGGACGGCTAGCGACAAAAGAAGAATTTTTTGAGACAAAAGACTGAATTTTTTCAGGAAAAACGTTAAGTTGACATATTAATTGGAAAAAATGAAAGAGCAAACATTTCAGGCACTCTTAATGACATCACGCGCGATCGGTTGCTGATTTTTTTATTTTTTTTAGGATTCTGCTCTGGCCTTCTTGCAAACGATAGCTCTGTCTCTGAACTACGGCCTTGATTCCGATTCATTAGCCTTGCTTCGATCTCCCATGGCTGATTTCGATCTCAGAAAACATCTGTTTTGGATGAATTTTTGGCTGGTTGCCTCTGAGAGACTTTATTACCAGGTGGATATTTTTAATGGTTTTTTGGTATGTTTTGCATTATTTTTTCTTTCTAACCCATTTTTGTATTTTTTGTATGACTCTATGAACAGAATTTTGTAAAAAAACAAGTAAAAAATGAATTTTTCATCGATTTTGATTGATAGGATATAAAAAACTAGTGTTAATGGTTTTTTGCACAGAAATCACAAAAACATGGTAATTAGGTGCATATAAATAATTTCACTTTTAAAAAAACTTTTTAGGTTATAAATCTTGTTATTTTTCAGAACTCCTCAGATGATTCAAAAAGCGATATTATGGAGAAACTGCAAGCCAAAATTTACTCAAAAGCATTCAGTCTTGAAAATCAATCCCCAAATTTGCTTCAACAATTGCGCTCAACTTCGGAAAAATTGCAAATTCAGTCCGATATGGATTTGACACTCCGAAATTTCGGTTCCTCCGAAACTTTTTTATCACCCGGCCTAACGGAACCGAACTCGGCCAAATTTCGACGTGATTTTGAACGCTCCTTAGGACCTTGGCTTGGCGAAAATGGCCAAAACTGGTTGGCTTATTTGGACGAAAATGCTGAACTGCTATTGGCTGAGCAGCAGAGTTCGTCGGCATCTGATTGGTCGACAATGTTGGCCAATAATATTTGTCAATTTTTGATTGGCTCGACGCTGAAAGGACTAGAATCCGATGGCCTTATTGAATGTGATAGATTCAGGGTGTAAGTTGATTATTGAGTAATTTGTTGGAATCAGTGTTACATTTATTGATAATTTTTGGGTTTATTCAATCAATTGTTTTTAAGATTGGCTTTTTTCAGATTTACTATTTTCAGAATAAACAGATAAAGTTATTAACATTACCTTTAAACAACCCACCCCCCCCTCCCCCCCCCATATTTTTTTATTCTTTTAAAAAAAAAAAAATACAGCAGTTTTTTTGGTGTTTCAGTAAGTAATTTTTCAGTAAGAGACTTAAAATCGTTGCGATTATATTCGACCTACTTTATTAAGTATCTGCAAAGCTTGTGAGGTTAAGTCAAACCAAACTTGAACACAAGAGCGTTATTGTTCTTGATCATAAATTAGGTCTAAGTTTTGGTGTTTGGAAATTTATCTGGCTCATTTCATATTTTTATTCTTATTTTATTCTTATTATTTATTATGCTCTTTCCAACATCCAGACTATGGACATAAGTTCATAGGCTTAATAACAAGACCCCAGAAAATTATTATCTTCTGATAATTGTTTTTTTATTTCCAGGTCACCCCCTGCGCAAAATTTCTGTGATGTTAATCGCTTCGCTGCAATGAAATCAAGCCTTTCCCCTTCCGTTTACGCCATGGAACATTTGGCAGCCTTTCACAGCATTTCTAGGATTGAGGAACAAAAGCGGGCTTTGCAGGAAAAGCGGCGGTAGGAATATAGCCCGGTTCATACTCGTCCTGATGCTTGTCCGTGTCGTTTTGTCCTTGAGCCGTTCCAAGAAAATTTCGTGGCCAATTGAGCCAATTTTTTGCGCGCGAAAACAATTGGGCTATAGTCCGTTAGTATACTAAAAATAGACAACACAATTGTGTGGATGTTTCACACCTGCTGCGCAACTGTTGTCCTTGTCCCTGTCCCTATGTCTTTAAGGACAAGTATGAGCCAAGCTTCTGCATTTTTTGCAATTTAGATCTTATCTAAAATTAGATAGCATAAAATCAGATTGAAACTGATTTTGCAATTAAAGCAGCAGGCTCTTGAAGTGTTAAGTTTTATTTGATAAACCTGATTTTGGATACAATTTTTTGGCCTTGAGCTCAGTAATTAAGCTAAAAATTGATCTGATCTGTTTAGCTAATTTTATGAGTCGAGATAAACAAGGGGGCGGGACCCCCCCACACCGCTTCAAATAGCAAGCACCCCCCCCCCCTCAACCCTTCACCCCACCCCGCTCTGATGACTTTTTTGTCTGCGGCCAAAAAAGAAGTATATACCCCAAGAATGGTAAAAAATCGACAAGATGCGAACAATTGCCCGCCAAAAAAAGAAAAGCAGGACCGCCCTCCCCCACCCTCCGCCGGTGGTCGGACACCCCCCCACCGCCGATTGCTCCCGTGCATCTCTGAAGTCGACCCGTAATTATTACCCTACCCATTATTCTAGTATGGAGAGAACTGTTGGTCGTGATGCCCAGTTTTTTATAGAATGAAAATGTTGAAATAAAGTCGACCCTAAAGCCTTATTCTGCTTTTTTATTTCAGATACAGCTCATACTACGATTACGCGCAGTTGGATGCAAGTCATGAGATCAGAAATCGAACCAACCCACCTCGATTCAAAGATTAACTCGTTTTTTAACATTTTTTATCCATTTTTTTATGATTTCTGTTTTGAAGAATAGTATGCGCGCCTTGGCATAAAAGGATACGAAAAATATTGCTACCAGCCCAAGCTATAATATTTTCATGAACTTTTGACAGCTATACGGACGTAAGGCTGTATGAATCGGCACTAAAACCCTAGATTTTACTGATATGGAATAAAAAATATTTTGTGTTTCATATTTTATGAAACAGTTTCAGTAATTCAGAAATAATAAATTGAATTTACTGCTTCTTAAAGTGCAAATGCCCAATCGTGCTTGGGTCGATTTATACTTGTAGCTGTTTGTCCGTTTAAAAATTTGTACGTTTTAAAATTGTGTCGTTTTCTTAATGTCGGCTGTTCAGACTAAATATACACGTTTGATGTTTGTGTATGTTTTTCGTTTTGTACAGTGTACAATTGTAATTGATTCAGGTTTTTGCGTACTGGTGCATTGTTCAATAAACATTTTATTTTTTAGCTGTTCTCTTTTTAATTTTGTTGTTTTTTACAGTTAATAATAGGAGCTGCTGACCTAAATGTCGAATCATACTTTCAGTCAACCTAAAAATCTATAGCTCAAAAATCTTGTGATTTTTTGAAAATTTTACTGGCTACGTACATTTGGCTGTAAGTTGATTTGAATTTAGACAATGTGATTCGTGTTTTGACTGTTTCGACGGGAATTCTTTACTGAATCAGAAGCAAAATGGTATTGTTAGTTTTGGCTGTGTTGTTTTTTGTAGTCTTCCGAATTGTTCACGGCATCGGCTTTTTCAAACAATCGCGACTAAAACAAATAAAGTTGCTTTATTTAGGTACGCTAAAAGGCCGATTCATGCTTAAAGCTTACGTTTCGTCGGCAAATTTATATGCATATGCTACCGATATTTTATGTTATATCATATCTACCGCCGGGCCGGCGGAGAAGTTCGGCCGGCCGGCCGACTAGCCGGCTGTGACCGGCCGGCCGGCCTGTCCGGCTGTGACCGGCCTGCCGGCCGGTAAAAGCCGGCCCGTGAAATTCGGCCGGCCGAAGCGGCCGACTTTTTGATAAAACCAATTGATCCAAGTCCAGACCCAGAGTGTCATTTTGGCATAAACTTAGCCTGCCGGATTGTTATGCCGGCCTAATTTTGTCAGTCGGTTGAGTCTGGCTGACCGGCCGGCCGGCCGAGTTTGAAACCTAATCTCAGGGACAATAAAAAAAGTTAAAAATGTGCAACCATCACAACTTAGTGTTTGTGACCGGCCGAAAAAAGTAACGGCTGGCCGGCTAAAATCAGCCGCCTGGCCGGCCGGAGTCGGTCTAAATTAGCCGGCCGGTTAAACACACCGGCCGGCCAGCCAGATTTGACCGACTTACAAAATTTGGCCGGCATAACAATCCGGCAGGCTAAGTTATACGTATACCAAACTAATACTCTACATTTGGATTGGATGAACTGGTTTTGTCCAAAAATTCGGCCGGCCGGCCGGTTTTCACGGGCAAGCTTACGCAGCTGGTCACCAACACTATCACAAGTGTCCTAGCTGGTACAAAAGATCTTCTGATCACCCACTTGAAGATCTCCAATAATTCTAACTTAAAGTTTTCTCAACGCAGTTACTGTAAAATTACTGAAAAACTACTAGGTATAACAAGTTTACCGTCCACCTATTGAACCTATTGCTTATTGCTTATTAACCTATTGCTTTATGTAACGCAAACTGAACAATAGCTATTTACTTATTGGACCAATATATTTACTTATGAAAAGTTTTATGCAACAGGCCCCAGGCCAGAATTCATCAAACGTGCCAACTAACCTCAAAAACGGCGAACCGCTTTTCAACTTTATGATCTTCCGACGAATCATACCGCAGAGCGGCTTGATGAATTTCCCGTTTAGATTTTCCCACAAAACCCATGACAATTCTACGCTGTTCCCGACTGCCCTTGATGACTGTGACGATGGAGTCACGAAGCTGAACCCAGTCTTTGCTGCCTTTCGACAAAACAGCCATCAGAGAAATCAGTGTTGCTTCGCGCATGCTGTTCAGTTCTCCGTAGACCTTGGCCAAAGTCAGGGCAGCCTTTCGCGAGGCACCATTTGAGCGATCTTTTGACAGCCTGAGGCAAAAAAGTGAAACTTTGACAAAACTTAAACTATTTCAGAACAGAAGATTAAATTAGATGGCTTAAATCGACAGTATATGCTCACTGCGCATATATATGTATGCAGTTCATCTTAAACTGTACCAAGCTTCAAGCCTCATTACAGTGACCGAGGTCAACAGAAGGTGTTCAACTTGAACCAAGTTTAAGTCGGATAAGTGAGCGTAGAAATACACATTGAATGTTGTATTACAAACGCTTTGTTTCATTCCTGAGTATGATTCCATTAAAATACTCCATTAGACCGCGTCCAAAGTTGATTGCCTTTTGTCATTCCCGGCCAAGTTTCACCTAAAGTTGTGGTGAATTGAATATATTCAAGTGAAATCAGCTAAAACTAAATTTGGTATTGATAAACCCTGCAGATAAAGAAGGTGTAAAAAATGTGGCCCACCGCTCAATATGTTTGGCGATTCGCCCCAAAGATTCTACCCCCTGAAAAGTGGGGACATTAGTGACCACAGATTGCAGACCAATGTTCCCGATTTTCGTTCTGGCCAGAAGGGGTTGCAGAAAGTGTTGCGAATTCACGATCCACCGTTTTGCACCGTTCGCCTCCTCTTCCAAATTTTTCAATCTTTCTTCCGCCATTGCCGTGTTAATCATGCCTTCCAGAATCTAAACTGAGGCTAAAAACTACTAGGACTAATAAAGCTTCTTTAGACGCAGTCTAAATCTAAAACGTTGGTCTAAAATTTAAAACCATGGCCAACTTAAATGTGATTCCCAAAAATCACTTACATTTAACATGCTATTGTTCTAAATTGTTCTAGGCACCTTATTCGAACACAATGCTAAAAGTGATTAGATTAGAACAATTCGTCACTAGCGTTTAACTACTTTAACGATTTCTTGCACGCTTAGGCTATTCAGAAAGACTGCGCTTGAACGCAGCCTAAGATATGAATCAACCGAGTTCAAGGTCCTATTCCTTTACCGGATTACTCGGACTGGACTTATTTTAGTCCGAGGTTTCGGAAGTAAATATAGGACTAAACGAGTTAAAACAAGTCAGTGGCTTAATTTTAGTCTGACACCATTCCAAAACTAACACTGGACTTAACTAAACGGAGTTAACATGCACGCTTAACATCAGCGTGCAAAGTTAAGTCCTTTCAGTCCGATTAAAAAGCAGCGCGCTAAAACTTAAGATTATTTAATCCGGAAGCTTTGGAATGTCATTTTCAAGCTTAATTTTTAAACCGTTTAGTCCGATTAAAATTAACCCTTTAGTCCGGTAAAGGAATGGGCCCCATGGTAAACAAGCTTTGTGAATCCCATTCCCACCCATACCGTTTGCAAACTGGGCCCTTCCGTCAAAGCACCAATGATTCCTGACGCCATTGACGCAACCGTGCTCAGAGCGACTCCAGCCGGTCCGCCAAACGGCGCAAAAGAAGCCACCACATTTAGCACGCCGGTGGAAATCTTTGCCGGATCCCCGGAGGCGAAATTCTTCAGTTCCCCAGAAAGTTGTCTCACCGATCCGCGAAGGGCCGATAGCTGTCGACTGTTTGCGATTTTGTCGACCTTGGTTTGCACCGGCCCTAAGGCTTCGCTGAGACGCCGACCGTAACTGGGTGTGCGGAATTGCAGGGAGACAATTTGTTTCTGCAAAAGGGTCACTTCCTGTTTGATTTGAACCCTTGTCTGGGCTATGTTTATGTTGGTGTCATATTGGGCTGAAAATAGCAAGTTTTGCTGTGAATGAAATACTAGAATTTGATTTCAAAGTGCTAGATCCTGAGACAAAAATATAGGTAAACACAATTTCATTACAAAAACAACTAATTGTATGCAAATTGACTGGGGTTCGAACTATTATATACTGACTTACTTGCTTCTAGCTTTTGACTTGCTAGTAGGTATAGCTAGCTAAAAGACTAAGCCACTGGCTGGATTCATTTGAAACCCAAAGTTTTCTCAAAATACAAATGCAGATCAGTATGCAACAACCGAAAAATGAAAATAATTGATGTCACGATACAGCTACGCAATTACATATTTCAGGAAAATTCTTTATCTTCCAAATTTTTCTTGTTTTTCTTCCACTTCATTTTTATTTCGGTTTTCAACAAAGAAAGGTAGATGGATGCCTGTCGGGTCAAGTAACAGTTTTGGCAAACCAAAAGTTCACCCGTGCCTTTCTTTAATAACAGACAGCTACACATAGAATGTGTAGGTATATGCTACACGTGTGCGTGCAAAAGTATGAATATAGGATTTATCAATATGCGCCTATCAATTATTTTTAAGTCAAATAATTAAATAAATAACCCTTTCCTTCCCACAGTGGCTTTAGAACTACATAGTAATTGCCCTACATGTCACACTCGTGAAACCTGTCGGCCTAATGTTTCATAAAAGCATATAACCCCCATGAGGATACCTCAAGTACCGGAGTGAAGCGAGCTGGTGGCCGAGTGGTCTGGCGAGACAGTTGTGCCAGAAAATTGTCACTGGGAAACACGCCCAGTCTGTGACAGCGGATCAAATCCCTTCCCTACCAAAGCTTGGACTTGGTGTAATTCAGAAAAATTCAGGAAGGAAACTTTGATTTTTCTTTCGTTTGCTTTTTCTTTCGTTCAAAAATTTTTCATTTTTTTGCTTATAATTTTCCTGAAATAATTGGGTAGCTGTATATGTACTTGTCTTGAATTTTTGGAAAGTTGACCCATCTTGCTAAAATTTCCACTCTTAACTTGCGTTAAACCGATTTGTCATTTGAGTCCATAGGAACAAGAGTACATAGGAACTATTGTGCTGTTGCTATTGTGCTTTACCTTTGTGAAATCCACCCTAAAACTCTACTTATGTATGTTTGTCACTTTTCGCGAAAAATGAAACTTACGAATACTAAGGCTAAACTTTTTCTGCATCCTACCATATTCTAACTTGCCATTACCAGTGCCATTGTCTATTAGCAGCAGCAGTAAGAACGGCACGACATTCCAACGATCCATCTTCAATGATAATAAATTGTGAAATATAGGGCTTTGATATTTCTATTTGCTTATTATCCACCATTTATATATTGTTGTGTGTTATATATTATAGAATATATATATTATGTTGGACAGTAACTGTTTTGTTATTTTAGCTGCCAGTAAGATAGAGTAGAATAAGATTTCTGAATTGTCAGATTTAATATACCCAAGAACAAGCAATTTATTCAGCAACGTTAATACAGATGGCAATGATTTTTAACCAAAAAGCAGCTTTTAGTCGGTTTTTTTTGAACAAACGAACGAACATCGAACAAACATTTTAAAATGCACGCTTAAGATCAACATGGCTTTAAGTCCTCGTAGCCTGACTAGTCTGACAGGATTGGAATTTTCACTCGTATTTCTGAAGCCGTTAGTCATGTAAAAATAAATAATAATTAGCTTACTATACTATAATAAAATTTTTCGGCAAATTACAGCGTACATGCTTTAGGTAAAGTCTATCCGTTGCCCAAACATTTTGGAGTAGCTTTTGCCATGAGTGCGGTAGAAAACAAAAATACCTACTCATAAGCGGGTAGATATCGCGTGTAAGCGTGCACGAGCACGACATTTTACCGCCCCCCGCCACCCCTAGGCGCTATTTGCGCTATTTGCGCTATTATAGTTCCCGCGCTATTTGCGCTATATGCGCTACTATAGTTTCCAGATAGCACCCTCAGGTGCTATAAGCGCTATTTTTTAAGCCTATGAAAAAATAGCGCTTATAGCACTTTGATGCGCTATCGTTGTGCTATATGCGCTATTTATGCACTATTTTTTTATATCGACGTCCAGAACACAAACAAAAGTTTTAAAATACTTTTAAAACTCTTTTTGTTTATTGAGGGATCGTATACGTGCTAAAAAGTACAAAACTTTTCAATAAGTTAGCCAATAGCACAAAATAGCGCCTAAATAGCGCAAATAGCACCCTCAGGTGCTATAAGCGCTATCCAAGATCAGCATCACTATTTAAAGGGAAATTAACACAAACACCAATAGGCCAGCGTAGCTCAGTCGGTAGAGCGTTAAGCTAGCAATCTAGCAATGGGTGGTTCAAATCCCCCCTGGCCATTTTTCTGTAGAAGTTTCATCCATATCCAAAAAAATAGCACATATAGCACCCCCAAAAAGCGCTATAGCGCAAATAGCGCATATAGCACCTTCGATAGCGCATATAGCGCAAATAGCGCATATAGCACCCCCAAAAAGCGCTATAGCGCAAATAGCGCATATAGCACCTTCGATAGCGCATATAGCGCAAATAGCGCAGATAGCACCCCCAAAAGCGCTATAGCGCAAATAGCGCATATAGCACCTTCGATAGCGCATATAGCGCAAATAGCGCACCCCAAAAAAGTGTAGGCGATTTGATTTCAAATTATATCTAATGTGGGTGGGTTAAATAAGTTCGAACATACTCTAAACTTTCTTTTCCATGTTATAACTCATGTTCAAAGTTGAGTTACAGCACTATGTGACTGCCCCTTAAAAAACTCAGAATCTGCTTTTTAAGTGACTGTAAAAATACTGCAATATCTCTACGCTATCAAGAGGTATCTAATATCTATCTCCATAAAACCTTTGCTGAAGGGGCTGACTACACGGATCACACATCTCAAGGCGAAAACGGAAATTTTGCCGTATTTGAAATTGTATTGTTACGTTATGGTGACGAACTGCAAATGATGAAGAAAGTTTACAATAAGGTGCGCAAATACGCGAAGCGGAGGGATTCAAATGCTGCATGTTCCGTTACTACTGCTCGGTGCTCAGTCCAACTCATTTTTTGTAACCACCCTGATGAGCCAGAAGCTTCCATAGTGTGTGTCCGTACCGAGAGCAGCATTGTTAACCGAACAGAAAGAAAAGTTTGTGCAGCGTTCAGCGAATTTGCTTCAAAATGACTGGCACTATGGATTTTGAAATTGTGGTTTATTTAGACTTCGTTCAGCATTGTTGACGAACTGTGTCACATTATGGAACTAAGTATTTATAGTTTTTTTGCGTTTCTTAGTCAAACAGCTTATTTCTGATGTGTCTAGTCTTATCATGTACAAAAAGAACCACATTGATGGCAACCTTAAAACCAGGTTTAATTATTCATTTTCTTAAATAAGATGCACATTGGATTTGCAAAGTTACCCTGAATCGCGAGATTACATTGGAATTGTGAGGCTGCACATTGAAATGCAATTTTATTGGAACATCATAACCTAATTAGTATGTTTAATTAAACACTATCTTATTTGTTGTGATAATTATATTAATAGGGTGAGGTGGCTCCGAAAGGGTTGGCGTTGATGTTCTAAGCATGAAATAACTTTACGTTGTGATGGACATGACCCGGTTCTCTGGTTCCGGGTCCATAAAGTAGGAGTTATTTTATTGTCAAAACTAATCTACGTTTTTCGGTACGTAAGTCAGCGGCAACCTATAGTTTTTACGGTGTCAAATAAAAGCTGTTCTTATATCCTAGCTGATGCCAAAAACTAGAACTTTTTACCAGTTAGGTACAAAAGGTTATGGCGAAATAGTTTTCACGTAAACTTTGTATTTTTTTTAAACATCACGCAACGTGAAGTCACCCATATAACTGTGATCCTTACACAAAACAGTTTTCACTTCATCACTGACCATGGAGCCGGCTATATGGGTCCAAATCTGAAGTTATTTTATTCTAAAATTTTGTTTTGCGTTTTTCGGTATATAAGTCAGCGTTTACGTGTAGCTTTTTTGGTATCAAATAAAAGCCCATAGTCTGCTCTATCTAACAGTGAAAACTAGAACCTTTTACGTGGTCCCTGGAAAAAGTTATAGCCTAAAGTTATTTTTCGAAAACATTTTGTTCGAAAAAATTCCTCCGCGACTACTCACACCATATACGTATTGAACAAAAGTTCGAAAAAGTAGAAATCGTTATAACTTGCTTCAACGGTGACGTAGAAACATGAAATTATCAGCATTCTACTCAGAACCTCATGCGCTTTCGAATGACACCTTACTTGACGTTGACGGACGCAACGTTTGATCAGCGCTGACTATTAATTAATACCAAACAATGGTTGGTTTTTACGTCATCGTGCGACCTATCAATGGATAGCTATTGACACACGCTAGCATTTGGATAAAATTTCTCGTCGATGCCACAACCCTAAGAAAAGTTATGGCTCCTGGAATTTTTCCCTTTTGATAACTACCTAAAATCACCCCATCTGCGATCAAATCGCATTGCAAGTCAACTTTGATTCAAATTTGAATTTTGAAATTTTTTCAAAATAAATTTTATCGTTAAACACTACATATGTGACCTCACGTTGTAGATCTATTCTAACTAGTCTAAACTGGACGCACTAGTCATGTAAAATTTCTGATGACTCTACAAGTAATAAAAATTCACATCTCTTTAAATTGCCTTTTTCTCTATTGAAGGCGCCTTACAATACTTGCTAATTGCTTTTAACTAAATAAACTAGTCTTACTACTATGCCGCTATTTGTTATTATACGAGTATTCATACCACTATTTGTTGTTATACAAGTATTTATGCCACTATTTGTTGTTATACGAGTAGGCTATTTGTAAATGCACGTAGACATAATTATAACTTATTTTAATTATTTGACATCTATGTACTCTTTCTTGCTAACAACATTAAATAATCTTATTATTTTTTGAGGCAAGGATACTTTCACAATGTTCAGGCACTTATACTACACTCAGACGCACACACAATGCATTTTCTCACTTGCTGAAGTTTGTGCCGGGCCAGCCCGCGGTCTCCGGGCCTGCTCCGGGCGGGCCCGCGGGCCCCGGGCCGATAGGCCCTCTACGGCCCGCCGGGCCTGTAGCGGGCCGCGGGCCCGGCCCGGAAGCGCGCTAGTCGGCCCAGCCCGGAAAAATTGCTAGTGGAAGAACTCTACGTTGCTGAAGCTCGAGACGGCCCTGGGCATGCGGATTTCTAGGCCCGGCGGGCCGCGCACGGCCGGGGGCCCGGAATTTTACGGGCCGGGCCCCGGGCCGGGCCCATTTCTGAAAAATCTCTCCGGGCCGGGGCCCGCTACAGGCCCGGGCAGAACCCCGGGCATCTACCGTTGAGCTACTGGGCCGATGTTGAGCTGTCGTAAATCCCTTTAAGTACTCTAGGGGGCCTATCTTACTTCACACATTGATCTTGATACAAATTTAAGCACGTCAACTCAGTCCAATAGTATGTATGCATTTTTAAAAGCAAAACAACTTTTGCACGCTTGCACGACATTTTTCATTTATCGTAATCAGCATGATTTTGTTGGTTTGATTAAAGTCAAAATTCAATAAACACATCAGATAGCCTGGTTGGCTCGGTTGGTAGTGCGTTGCGCATCTACAGAGCATCTGATTGCAGATCAGACTGTTGCCAGTTCGATTCTGCCCCGGAGCTGCATATTTTGCAATTTTTGCGGAAGTTCTAGCCGCAAGAAGTTCTGCGATGCGTGCAGATCACCGAGGTACCTGCACTTCTAGTGTTAAATAACACTAGAAATTCGACCTACCAGAATTAACGTATGTAGGAAGCTGAGATTCTGAATATAGTATACGCGGCCTCTGAGGGGGCCGCGTAAAAATATCAGCAACGATTACGCGGAAAGTAACCCAGAAGAACACTGTGCTAAACAGTGCGAGAGACTGCCCAAACAGACCTAACACTGGCTACGCTACGCGCTGAAATTAGCCATTTAAACCGTATGAACTGCAACAAGCTCGTTTGCTAAGGGAGAACTTTATCCACGGAGTGAGTACTGATCATGACCTTGGAGACTGGAGTGTCTATATTCCGCAGGAAATATTAAACGCGGCCTTAACCGCGCATTTGAGCAAGGTTTTTTCGCAAAGTGTGAAGCATGAAAAAAATCAGCGTCATTTTTGGATGAAAGCAGTGTTCTTGTTTATGTTCAGTTCTGTTTGCAACTGCAGTGGCCAGTGCGCATGCACTGAAGTCTCAAAAGTCTAAACCTATTAATTAAATTTGAGTTCGCTAATTTTCATTGAATCTAGTTCACTAAGTTCATTAGAGATTTCATGTTAGCTGCCCGACTTGCCAGTTTAGCTAATCACCGATCTTATTCAAAAGAAACGATGGTGGCTATAGCCAATACTAAGGTAAATATATGCTCCCACGCTCGTTGGTTGAACTTAGTAAAGTACTCAAGTAGAATTTTACTCCTCTGCATTTATGCAAAGCTCTAATGGTTGCGCTCGTGTTTTTCACTTGAGTTTGCTGAGTCGCTACTCGCTGCATAGTATTCAGTTTTCACTAGACACTGCTTTGCATCCACTGCTGATGAATAGCCGGTTTAGCTTAGTTGGTAGAGCGTCCGATTCACAATCGGTAGGTTAGTGGTTCGAGCCCACTCTGGCAGTCACTGTTTGAAAATTTACCATTCCGCTCATGTGGAGTGTGCACTGCAGGCAATAGAAATCCGCAAGCTGATTGACCAACACGCCCTTTCAGTGTTGGAAATTCGACCTACCAAAAAATACATAAAATTCAGAGATTCTGAATATAATATACGTGTATATATAGTAAAAAGGCCATAACGTACACTAAACATTGACCGTGTGCAAATTCACATTTTGATTATATGTAAAAGAGACTGTAATGAGGAAGGGGACGTCACCGATTGAAGTCTTACATGAATGAATTGAAAATATAAATTTCTTAAAAATGTTTTCAAGCTATATTTCATCAGAATACGTACTTTAATGAATGGTATTTTGGCTTCCTTTCTTTAGTCTTCAGCAGTGTTGTTCGCGTCGACATTTTTCAACGTTGACTGAAATATTTTACTTCAATTCCAGCTTCATTGTGGTTTGTACTTCAATTGCCTTACTGTGTGTCAATCTTTTACCGACTATAAACTATAGGTTAGTAAGAAGGATGTGGAGTCTTAAGGGTCACGGATTCGTTAATGGCAACGCAAAAATTTGAATTCTCAACGCAAAGTTGTCACAAGTTGGAAAAATGCACTCAGCATCTTTAAACTTTGATTAAGGGGGTAGTGTCGCGAAAGCAGTTTTGCTCATACATTGTGAAAATAGAACTTTCTGCTTTGAAATAGTACATTCAGTGAGAAGCTAGCGCAACGCTGTATGGTGTCAAATAATTACTGCCAGACATCACACTTTCAATATCGACAAATATCTTGGACCAATCGCAATCAGTAAGCCAGACATCACACAATAGGGACATAAAAGTTCGAAAAATCAAGCCAGATATCAGATTGGCCAGCTTGTGAAGTACACATAATGTGTGGACGCACAATTTTTTGCGACAAATAAGAAAAAAGAAAATTGAAGGTTCGTTTTCCTTTTGATTTGAAAATAAGCGTCTAGATTTTTCACAAATTATCATTATTGCTGTTTCTGTTTTACAGTTTACGTACACCTTCACAGTTAAAACTAGTATTACTCCACAGCCGCTACAGTAGTTTGCACTAAATTTTGTGTGCATAAACTACAACATATGTGCTATCAAGAGTACATAACAGCTTCTCACTCTATATAGAAGAAGAGTGAGACACTCTCCAGCCTGCCTGTGTTCTAGCACAGGCAGATGCGCTGGTCGTTTTCAGGCTACATGTTGACATTCTATGCAACATGTGACTGTCCAATCAGAAGCGAGCTTCTATTCTGTGATTGGCAGACGCCTGTGCACGTGCTCCAATCATAAAACGGGATAGGGATAAAGGTTAATAACTCATTTTTTTATTCATAGTCTGCTTGTAAAAACATTAAAAAAGGTTTGCAAATACCTTTGGGGATATTTTGGCAAACTTTCAGCGAAATTGATTGAGAAACTTTGAAGAAATTCAGAAAAGTTTATATCTCAAAAGTTTCTCAATCAATTTCGCTGAAAGTTTGCCAAAATATCCCTAGAGGTATTTGCAAACCTTTTTTGATGTTTTTGCAAGCATACTATGAATAAATAATGAGTTATTAAGCTTTTATCCCTATCTTAATGCTTATCAACGCATCAGCGAATATATACTAAAGTGTGTTACGCAGGGAATCTACGCGCTGATTGGTCAGGCACATGTTGCATAGAATGTCAACATGTAGCCTGAAAACGACCAGCGCATCTGCCTGTGCTAGAACACAGGCAGGCTGGAGAGTGTCTCACTCTTCTTCTATATAGAGAAGCTATTATGTACTCTTGGTGCTATCAGTCTGTGTAAAAAAACTAAACAGAAAAATTGATAAATGTGACGAAAAAATAGAATGTGAATAGGTTTTCAAAGCGTCATTTTTTCGACTTTGCGACATTATTGCAAACTATATGCTGCACCAATTTTGCTGAAACTTGGCAAAATAATTGGTCTTTAGATAGATTTTGAAAATATAGAAAGAACAATTTCTAACATTTTACTGAACAAGTTTGACAGTCGCGCAAAATCAACTGCTTTCGCGACACTACCCCCTTAAAAGCAATTATAGAATTACTTTTTTAGAAAAATTTGAAAAACGATAAATTTTTTCAAACAATTAACTCATTTTTTCAGCCTGTATAAGTAAAACAAACTGTCGTCCTGCTAACAGGAATTCTATAATGATATTAATAATTTTATTCAAACGGAAAAATTGTCAGATTGCTAATTAACCTTTGACACATGCAACCGTTAAGCAACTTATTATTGCTTGGAAGATAGATCATACCGCAGAACGGCTTCATGAATTTCCCGTTTAGATTTTCCCACAAAACCCATGACGATTCTACGCTGTTCCCGACTGCCCTTGATGACTGTGACGATGGAGTCACGAAGCTGAACCCAGTCTTTGCTGCCTTTCGACAAAACAGCCATCAGAGAAATCAGTGTTGCTTCGCGCATGCTGTTCAGTTCTCCGTAGACCTTGGCCAAAGTCAGGGCAGCCTTTCGCGAGGCACCATTTGAGCGATCTTTTGACAGCCTGAATTCAAAATGTTAGGCCGGGTTCACACTGGCTCTTGCACAAGCACAAGCACAAGCACAAGCACAGGCACAAGCACAAGCACAGTCGGTTCACACTGCAGAAAATTCTGCACAAGCACAAGCACAAGCACAAGCACAACGCTTGTTCAAAAATTTTATCTTTTGCACAAGCAGAGCCAATCAGCGTAGAGATTTTGTAGCTGTCAGTTTGGGTGTAGTCATAAATGGCGCAAAATTAAACGGAAAAGTGTGATTTTTCGGAGTCACCCTTGTTGAAATGGATCTTACATTTACTGAAGAATGTATTGCGTTCATTTTCTCTTTCTTTCTTTTAATTTAATTTCGTTTCATCTTTAAAATCAAATTGCGTTTTAGCTTTATTTTCGCCCCTCTTTATGGTTTATTTTCTTTCTTCAATAAAATAAGTACGAGAAAATTTCGAAACTGCGAAAATTTTAGCCAAAATGTCGAAACGATAATGAAACTTCTGAATAGAAAAGACGTTACACTGGCGCGCTTTAATTTGATTGGCTGGGCTTGTGCTTGTGCAAGTTCCAGTGTGAACGCCTCGGCGTTGTGCTTGTGCTTGTGCTTATGCTTGTGCTTGTGCCTGTGCCTGTGCCTGTGCTTGTGCTTGTGCTTGTGCTTGTGCAAGTGCCAGTGTGAACGCCTCGGCGTTGTGCTTGTGCTTGTGCTTGTGCTTATGCTTGTGCTTGTGCTTGTGCTTGTGCTTGTGCTTGTGCAAGTGCCAGTGTGAATCCGGCGTTAGACATTTTCTAAACATCAAACAACATATAATAACGCTAAACTGCGCTTAACATAACATCGACATGAATGTCGATGTTATGTTAAGCGCAATTTAGCGTTAAACGTTAACTCAGCAGCCCCTGTTTAAAACAAAGCTTTTAGTAATCTTTCTAACATCTCGTCAAATGTAGAACTGTAGTAGGTACTGGCCAAAGCTTGTTTTGGTTTTCTGCAGCGAAACATTGCAAGTCAATATTATTTGTATGTTCATTTCTATGGACGTTAGCAATCGATCACAAAACAAATTGCAGACAGTAGTAATGTGACAGCAGCTGTCTTACACTGAAACATGAGCTAAACAAATGCACACATAAACTGCGCTAGCAAATACTGCTGCAAAAGTTTGCTGCAGACGCGTACTTTCGGCAAAGCGTAAATTAAACACGCGCACTGACATTCGAACGCAAGGAAGCCAGTGTATTATTACTGTAAGGCCCCTTAGGCCGGTTGCCTTACCCAGCCCGCATTCTTGCATTGCTGGGCACTGACAGTCGGTGCGTGACAACAGATGCGCACGCACATGCGCGTGTGCATGCGTATATACGCAGGCTGCCGAGATCTGTGAATATGCAAATTAGGTAAAATATTGCACAACCGCTCAATCTATTTCCTTTCTGTTGTGTAATGTCTGTGGTTCTGCCAATTCAGTCTCGATGTGACATGGGCGTGAGTAGGTCGGGTTCGTAGAGGCTGTTAGGCATTTTTGTGATTTTTTTCAGCGGGGTTTTCACCCAAATTCGGGAGTTTCGGGAGGGCTTGTGAGTTAATATTGGTACTTTTTAGTTGTTTTCCTGTGGTTTGGCACTATTTTTGCCAGTTTCTGTCACAGTTTTTGTGCTGTTATTTTGTATTAAACCTTTGTAATTTCAGGTTTGCGACTTGTAATGACCGACTTTGTTGGGTGTGTATGTGAGCGAGGTGCTGTTTCCGGGTCCTAGAGTGGTGTGTAGAGCATTAGTTGACCCGTGCGCGGTTTTGTAGGACGAGTTTTAGTCGGATTTTGTAGAGCATCTTGCAGCCCGGACGAGCCATAGGGCCCGGTTGGCTGACGTACCTTAGCTACCTTAGGCTCAACTAGGCGGTTTTTTTCGTTGGCCAAGTTCCCGTAAGGACGCCGGCTGAAAAAGACGCTCATTACAAAATCAAAATTAAAGACCTGTTGTGCTGTGACACAACAGGAAAAACCTTCCCGCAAGCTTAAGTCAATTTATGCAAGAAATTCAATATGTAAATTAAACTTCCGAATCAAATTTTGAATAATGGTCTTAGATAGTGAGTGTATAACAGACAGGTTTGTTTCACCTTTCAATATGTTTGGCGATTCGCCCCAAAGATTCTACCCCCTGAAAAGTGGGGACATTAGTGACCACAGATTGCAGACCAATGTCCCCGATTTTCGTTCTGGCTAAAAACGGCTGCAGAAAGTGTTGCGAATTTATAATCCACCGCTTTGCACCGTTCGCCTCCTCTTCCAAATTTTTCAATCTTGCATCCGCCATTGCCGTGTTAATCATTCCCTCCAGTATCTAAACAGAAACTATAGTACTGAATTTGGTTGACAAATTATATTGGAGGGGTTCCTAAATTTTAATCTATACTATATTTACAAATATAGGAAGTTCAAGTTTATACTAAACCAAATTATAATTTATTTCAGTTGAAACTTGAATTTGTTTAGATTTAGTTGTAAAATGTATATACAAATTTATTCTATTACCATACATGGGTAGTTTTATCAAATGTAGTGTCACTAAAACAGTTAAATGTCATCAGCTAAGTCTGACAAAAAATAGTTGAGCCACTTACTTATTTTAGTGGCATGACTTCTGCGACTACCTACTTGCTGTACTCTTGATAGTCAAAATCTATTCTTTTGTAACAAAATCACATGTTTCGTTTTCTCAAGTGGTGCAACTATTTTTTGTCGGACGAATGCAAGCATATACCGTTTGCAAACTAGGTCCTTCCATCAAAGTACCAACGATTGCTGTTGCCATTGACGCTACAGTACTCAGCGCTTCACCCGCTGTCCCGGCAAAAGGCACAAAAGTGGCCACAACACTAATCAAGCTGGTTGAAATCGTGTAAGGATCACCGGACGCCAAGTTTTTTAGCTCCCCAGATACCTCATTTACCGCATCGCGAATCCCCGCTAGCTCTCGACTGTTTGCAATTTTGTCGAGACCGGCCTGTACCGGCCCCAAGGCTTCAGTGAGCCGTTTGCCATAATTGGGGTTGCGGAATTGCAAGGAAACAATTTGCATCTGCAATATTTTTACTTCCTTTTTGATTTGAATCCTTGTATATATATATATATATATATATATACATCAGAGGGAAATTATTCTGCATTTTTCACGCTGTGTTCAAACTTACCATTACCAGTGCCATTGTCTATTAGCAGCAGCAGTAAGAACGGCACGACATTCCAACGATCCATCTTTAACGATGCTAAAATATATATAAAAGATAGATCTTCAACATATATTTTTGGCGTAATATATATTATATGGTTATGTTTCCAATATTAATATATTAATCTTATAAATATCGGACAGCAACTGGTTTTTTTATTTCAGCTGTCAATAAAATAAACAAAATAACATTTCGTGAGGTATCAGATTTAGTCTGCCTGAAGGTAAACGGAATCAGTGATCAATGTTTATTCAGATGTCAAAATTTTTTAACCCAAATTTAGAAAAACGAAAATTTGATTTAGCCAATTTTCTTGTTGCAACTAGTCCTTCATTTGAGTTGAAAAATTTTGTTCATTTATTTATTTTTCTGTCTTATTCATTTCATAGATTTGAAAATAAGTTGCATAACCAAAATAGGTTTAAAATACATACCTACTTTGAATGTTGATTTCTTTGTTTCACTTCGTAGTACCAGTACGTAAGGAGCATAGTTATGCTAGCCTGTATAACTGTAAAAAGTCCTTTCAGATATTTTTATGTCCAATTTTTTGTCAATTTTTTTATGTCCAATAACTTTAAAAACATCCCAACAAAATAAATTTTATACATGTTCAGTTAAGTTTTATACATGTTTTATACATTGGTGCAAAGA